>ML785634.1:198893-235415 GCA_009831015.1 Picea engelmannii | reverse complement strand
TGAAGCCATCATCCTAAGATGTCATTAGCCATCTAGGATTGTCCCCTATCCTAGGAAAAACTACTTGCATGATCAACACTTTATTTCTTTAATAAAATTCCAATAGTGTTTGTGGTTTATCTTGGACCTTTTGTGATTTAAACATTTTTTGTAAAACATCCTCTACATTCATGTTCCATGCTTTTTCTTGTTGTATTGCAATAAATGGTTTTCGATCTCTTTTACTTATAAATTTACAACATTAACTAGTTTGATCTACCACTTGTTGTACAATTCTTAGTTGCAACAAGGTCTCTTCTATCTCTTTAGTATCTCTAATTTCGTGTCCTATATTATGTTGGAATCTAATGATTACCTGTGCATAATTTTCCTTATCATATTCACTAGGAACATATTCATCTACAAATTTGTCTTTATCCTCCTACTCCTTTTTTTGTCTTCTCCTCTTAGATCCACCTTTGCCCTGACCTCTTTCTTTGCCTTATTTCCATTGTTTGCCTCTTTACTTATATAGTATTATCATGTGATTGCTTCTCATCCTCTCTCATCTTGTCCCACTTTTTGATCTACTCTTCTACTAAATTTATTTTTTTCTCAAATATTTCTTCCTTTCATTGGTTCCTACCTTTATATTCTTTCATTTTCTCTCCTACCTTCTTCTATCTTTGATTTTCCCTCATTTCATTGATTCATGCTACCTTATAGTCCCTTCTCTCTTTCTCTTCTCCATAAGAATGTTGGGGTTCTTCCATATGGTATTCTCATATGTTATGTTTATCAGAGTTGTTCATTCATTGTCTTGTTTATTAGTTGCTTCTTTATACGAGGACAAGTCCAAGAGGCCTTCATTGTTTTTTCATTTTTCTCCTTCATCCACTCTCTTCGTTTTATCTCATTTTCCTTTGGTATATATGTTAAGATTATTTCACTTATGGGGGTCCTCATTCCCATTTCCTTGACTTTGTCTAGGATTGGACAAACTTCCATGTCCTTTTGTTTTCTGAACCACGACTCATGCTTGTATTTTTTCGTCCCTTTGCACCATCTCCTCCTCAATTTACCTAACTTATTTCTCATGCCTCATCTATGAAGGTTTCATTTCCATATATCCCATACATGTTTTGTGTCCATTTCCCATTTCGAAATCATGTCTTCATTGGCCTTTGTTTTCTTGTTGTATTCTTCTATATATTGGTTCACATCATTATAAACACTCACTATTTCTTGGTCCATATTGTCTATCTCTATGACCTCATAATCCTTATAACAAAAGAACCCATTGAGGCACTGTCCTTTCTTATCCTTTTTCTTATGTCTCCAAATAAATGTACCCTGCGAGGTATGCATATGATACATCTAAGGAATCAACTCATTCCATGAAATCTCTTATATTATTGTTTCATGATTGAAGGCCTTGGTATCCACTCTTTGGATGTGCGTATACTCCTATTCCAGGTAAGTTGTCCATTCTAAACCATTCTTTGTCTTCATAAAATTGAGTTAGTCTTTCCAAGAGAGCATCCACTTGTAGAATGATAAAGGTTGGGTCTAATCTATATGTTTGATATTATAAGGAGAATAACTCATCCTTCTTGAATCACTTTTGAAACAATGCTTTTTACAAAAGGAATGGTTAATTTCTTAGACTTGTATGGACACTTCTCTTTTCAAAACCTTTTTTCACATTAAATTGGATTCTATTGGTGGGTTTGCAGGGAAACCAAAGACCCAAATATAAGAATACATTGGTCTTTCAAACTAGTCTAACTTTATTCATGAAAAATCCCATGCTTGTCTCAAACATCAAAATGTTGTCCACATCCACACCCCAAACCTACTCAAACAAATTTAACACATCATCTTCCACCTTCCTATATTGTCTTCATGTATGTTGTCTCCACATCACATGATAGTGTGATGGTTTGGGAAGACTTTAGTTTTTTTTAAACCATCTATGTGCATTTTAAAAGGATGACTTAGCATTTCATCAAGCATTATATCAAGAATTTCATGAAGCATTATATCAATAATTTATATCAAGCATTTCATCAAACAATTAGAATGCACACTCAAGAGATAGGAGAAAGAAGTCAAACCATTTCCTTCGGCCCTATGCCCTCCTCTGGTGCAAAACTATGTGCCCTTCTCCCATGCAAATCCATGTGCCCTCCTCCTGTGTGCATGTGCCCTCCTCTAGAGCAAATTCGTGTGCCCTAGCCTCCTCTTGTGTGCCCTCCTCCCATGCGCCTCTCCCTCCTTCTCCTCCTTCTCCCATCCTCCTCTCATCCCTAACTCATATCCCCCGAGACTAATAATCCCTAACTCATATCCCCCGAGACTAATAATCCCTAACTCATAGCCCCCGATACATAAAATCCCTGACTCATAGCCCCCGAGATATAGTCACAGATACATCCTTGTCACCTGACTGAGAGCGAGGGGCATTAGGAAGGATAATATAGAGATACCCCAATTGGGAATAAATAATATTGTACAATTGTTCCTTTTGGATGGCTTCATCCTCATTTCTAGGCATAGTCATGGATACATCCTTGGTGATGAGGGGAAGAAGGGATTCCAGGAACTACTCTATAACCCCCAATCACTATCAACTTGAACATGGTATACCCTCTGATCCCTATGACTCCTAAAACAATCGCCCCCAGTGAACATAGTGTGACCTCAAACACACTAAAATATGAATACATTATGGTTCTGAACATAGTAACATCATAATAGATTGACCCTTCTAATACACTATGACTCTTAACCCCTATAACCCTAGATCTCTTAATTCGCCCTTTTTATTTATTTTAAATTATTATTATGATGCATTTAGAAAAGTATGAGGTTAGTTAATATGTCATTTATGGTCAACAATATCTTTGGCATTAAATTATCATATCATGGTATAAAATATCGATCACTATGACCCTCCTTGGACATAGTATAACCCCCAATCTCCATGAACCTTGAATTAAATGGTCTCCCCTAACCCAATCACCCCCTCACACATTATGACCCAAACAATCATGTTAACCCCTAAGGCACTATGACCACTAACCATTAAGCCACTAATATTCTATGACCACTAATAATTATGGTCCTAGACATTGTGTACCCACTGATCCCTATGAACCTTGACATGCCTAACCCTTCAATATGTGTATACTACTTGGATCTCATAGGTTCAAGTACAGAGGGGGGTAGGGTATGTATACCTTCACATATGGGGAAAACCTATGATTAAAAAAAAATACATAAAAAGAAGCATTACATTCTATCCTCCTCCCTTCCTTAGTGATCACTCCTTTGTGCCTCCCTTAATTAAACCTCTTTTGATTCCTATGAAAACCCAGAATCTTGAATCGACCCCTGTACCCCCTATGACCTTGCATGCAAAAAATGGTTCACTCCCATATAGCGTTTTATCTCAACCTTATGTAGTTTTGAATTGGAAAAAGGAACACCAACAATAAGAGGAGGATGAAGTAGTAGAAGAAAGAATCCCAAAGAAAACTAGGAGGAAAACAAACAAGGCCCTTTAATTCTCTAATTATGCTCTATATATACCTAATCATGTGTTGTAGATCCATAATTAGGACACAAATGTACTTAATTAGGAAATATGGATCCATTTTAGGCCCTAAATATACAATCAATCCTTGTAACTCCAAAAATAGGCCATGTATATCCACAATTAGGGCCCATGAATCATGTATTAGGGACTAAATCCTTAGTTCTTCATCGTCAATTCATGGATTAAGCCCCAAGGATCATTCTTGTTGTGCTCAATATTTGAATTTGGGCCTATAATCATCTTTGTAATTGCAATTCATGTGTCTCATCGTGACCAAATATCCTTAACAATGTTATATGTACCCAGGGAAAGCATGACAAAAATGACCTATTGATCGGAGCCTTTGGCATGACTGGCCAATGTTCTATGATGTAAGTGGGCTATTTCAAAATGGGAATTTAACTCATATATATGGCCATAAGACGCATGGGAAATTTATTCATTAGAATTTTTTTGGGGGAAAGGAAGATAATGGAGTAGACAACATGTCAAAGAAAGGAACTCATTTTTTCCTTTGTTGAAGGTCACTTATAGGCTCTTTATAGAGATAGAATCGGGAGGCTCTTGAGGGCCTACCAATAAAATGGTACGTTAAAATTAGGATCCATAAGTTGTTGCATGTGTAGCTCACAACAATAAATGGCATCCACTTAGAACCATGTCCTCGAGCATAGCAAGGAAAAAATGGATAAGTTCATCTCCTTCACAATTAGGTTCTAATTTTGTTGTTTTATTGTCAAATTATTTGTGTGATTCATGTTTGACTATCAAAACCCTCCCATACCGTCAATGCATGCATCTACTATAACCATGCCAAATTTTAGTGCATACAAGCACAAACTGAAAAAATATCAACATTGGCCCCATTCACAAGTCACTCTGCACTGGGTCCAATTAAAGAATAATTTCCACAAAATGGAAGGAGGGAATTGTTTAGGATTAGGGATGTTCCTCCGAATTAGGTTTTACATAAACTATAGGTACTATTAGATGAATCCTTATAACAACTTTTTTCCTTGGGTACTATGTTGGATCATGTTGTCATTGATGCCAAATTTTAATTAATTGATGTCAAAGGATTGATGTCAAGTGATTGATTGATTTCAAGTAATTGATTGATGCCAAAGGTTGATTGAATGATTTCAAAGGCCAAAGGTTTGATGTATACATGTCTTATCATAGTTTTCATTGATACATGATGCATAGATGAAGATGGATTGATGTGGTTTCATTGGTATATGATGCATTGTTGGATTGATGTAAATATGACTCTTTATTATCTTATCATGGTTGATAAGGTGTACAAATGGATGAACTCCAAAGTGGTCCCCTTATGGTCAAATCCCTCACAGGAAAACTCTTTGTGGTTGAGTTATCCTTGAAGTATGGTTATGCTTATATGTGGAATAATGAGATGAATATCAATGACTTTGTCAATAGAACTATCCTAGATGGATAGTTCTTGTCATTCCATTTCTGGTGGTATGTGGAACGTCACATAACTCCTCATGGTTTGAGAGTTATGGTCTTACGAAGTTGGAGGACCCTCATATGTAGGCTTGAAACCCCAAAAGGTCAAAGAAGTCAAAGAAGCTTGAAAAGAAGAAATTATTATTTAAATGGTAAAGAAAAGTGACAAAGTCAACGAAGAATATTTAAATGATAAATTTATAATTATGGAAAGTGGTTAACCCTAAAAATGAGGAAAACAGGTTAAGTGACCTAGAAATGGGTTAAGTGACCTAGAAATGGGTTAAGTGACCTAGAAGTGGGTTAAGTGACCTAGAAGATGCTTCTAAGGAAGATACTTGGAGATGACTAATGACCTTGTGATCTAATGATCGTAGGGTGACAACTGTCATGAAGGGTGATGACTAAGACTAGGGGCAACTTTCAATTCAAGGCTGGGAATGACTAGGCCCACATCAAGTGAAGGAAAAAAATTAAGAAGGTACATGTGTTGCCCCATTCCATGTCAACAACAATGCATCCATTCACTGGGAACATTAAAACCCGACAAATCGATGACTCCACTAAATTAGGGTGTATGGTTTACATGATGAATTGATGATGGAAGAAAGTGGGTGTGTGAGTCAAATTTGAGTCCAGAAACCATCCCATGTCGTTAAGGCATGTGAATAGTCTATCCATGTCAAATTTCAATGCATTCAGAAACAGTTTGAAAAAATTTCAACGTTGGCCCCATTCACAGGCCATTGTTGCCCGTGTCTAGTCCTAGTACATAGGACTTACTAAAATTTGTATAAGATATTTGAAGAATGATAATTTTGAAGGTGTTGGGCCTATTCCTACACACCATGTACAGATCACCTCTCATTGACAGTCTTTGTATTGATCCCTTTTAGTTTTGGGTTGTTAGTATTTTCAATTACACACACCTTTCAATCTAGTCAAAGTTCAATTAATGTCTCTTGTTACTGTAGGGTTATAAAGCCTCATGATCCCACTGCCCATATGCCTCCAACCTTGTGATCTAATGATCGTTGGGTGACAACTGTCATGAAGGGTGATGACTAAGACTAGGGCAACTTTCAATTCAAGGTTGGGAATGACCAGGCCCACATCAAGTGAAGGAAGAAAATTAAGAAGGTACATGTGTTGTCCCATTCCATGTCAACAACAAAGCATCCATTCACTGGGAACAAATCGATGACTCCACTAAATTAGGGTTTATGCTTTACATGATGAATTGATGATGGAAGAAAGTGGGCATGTGAGTCAAGTTTGAGTCCAAAAACCCTCCCATATCGTTAAGGCATGTGAATAGTCTATCCATGTCAAATTTCAATGCAGTCAAAAACAGATTGAAAAAATTTCAACGTTGGCCCCATTCACAGGTCATTGTTGCCCGTGTCTAGTCCTAGTACAATTTCCTTGTAAAATTGGATAAGATAATTGGAGAATGATAATTTTGAAGGTGCTAGGCCTATTCCTACACACCATGGTGAGATCACCTCTCATTGAAAGTTGGTGTATTGATCCCTTTTAGTTTTGGGTTGTTAGTATTTTCAATTGCACGCACCTTTCAATCTAGTCAAAGTTGATCAATTAATGTCTCTTGTTACTGTGGGGTTAAAAAGCCTCATGATCCCAATGACCACATGCCTCCAACCTTATGATATAATGATCGTTCGGTGACAACATTTATGAAGGGTGACGACTAAGACTAGGGGAAACTTTCAATTCAAGGCTAGGAATGACTAGGCCCACATCAAGTGAAGGAAGAAAATTAAGAAGGTACATGTGTTGTCCCATTCCATGTCAACAACAACGAATCCATTCACTGGGAAGAAATCGATGACTCCACTAAATTAGGATTTATGCTTTACATGATGAATTGATAATGGAAGAAAGTGGGCGTGTGAGTCAAATTTGAGTCCAGAAACCCTCCCATATCATTAAGGCATGCGAATAGTCTATCCATGTCAAATTTAAATGCAGTCAGAAACAATTTGAAAATATTTCATTGGCCCCATTCACAGGTCCCCATTGCCTGTGTCTAGTCCTAGTACAATTTCCTTGTAAAATTTGTATAAGATAATTGAAGAATGATAATTTTGAAGGTGCTAGGCCTATTCCTACACACCACGGTGAGATCACCTCTCATTGACAGTCGGTGTATTGATCCCTTTCAGTTTTGGGTTGTTAGTATTTTCAATTGCACACACCTTTCAATCTAATCAAAGTGGATCAATTAATGTCTCTTGTTACTGTGGGGTTAAAAAGCCTCATGATCCCAATGACCACATGCCTCCAACCTTCTGATATAATGATCGTTGGGTGACAACATTTATGAAGGGTGACAACTAAGACTAGGGGCAACTTTCAATTCAAGGCTAGGAATGACCAGGCCCACATCAAGTGAAGGAAGAAAATTAATAAGGTACATGTGTTGTCCCATTCCATGTCAACAACAACGAATCCATTCACTGGGAACAAATCAATGACTCCACTAAATTAGGATTTATGCTTTACATGATCAATTGATTATGGAAGAAAGTGGGCGTGTGAGTCAAATTTGAGTCCAAAAACCCTCCCATATCGTTAAGGCATGTGAATAGTCTATCCATGCCAAATTTCAATGCAGTCAGAAACAATTTGAAAAAATCTCAACGTTGGCCCCATTCACAGGTCATTGTTGCTCGGTCTAGTCTTAGTACAATTTCCTTGTAAAATTTGTATATGATAATTGGAGAATGGTAATTTTGAAGGTGTTAGGCCTATTCCTACATACCATGGTGAGATCACCTCTCATTGACAGTCGGTGTATTGATCCCTTTTAGTTTTGGGTTGTTATTATTTTCAATTGCACACACCTTTCAATCTAGTCAAAGTTGATCAATTAATGTCTCTTGTTACTGTGGGGTTAAAAAGCCTCAGGATCCCAATGACCACATGCCTCCAACCTTATGATATAATGATCATTGGGTGACAACATTTATGAAGGGTGACGACTAAGACTAGGGGAAACTTTCAATTCAAGGCTAGGAATGACCAAGCCCACATCAAGTGAAGGAAGAAAATTAAGAAGGTACATGTGTTGTCCCATTCCATGTCAACTATATGTAAAGCATCCCACTCTCGAGAAATTATATGATAGAATAACAAATTAATATCATTAATTGTTATTGTTAATAAATGAATAATTTAATAAATGTGTAATATATTAAATCTACGTCAACATCTAATAATTACCTTTCACGGTCATCATTTTACCTTTCCCCAATAGGACCTCCCCTTCAAATTTGTTGATGGAGTCGAGATGCCAAATGCGAGGCACATTCATATTTTCTGCTAATTTAGGTAGATATTGACTAATATACGCCATGCATTGATATACCATATATCCCTCAACCATAGAACCCTCCGGACGTGCTCTTTGTCTAACAAAATCCTTCAGTGACTTTAACTGCCTATCCACCATCCACATCGACCTGGTGTGTACTGGTCCACATAATTCAATCTCCTCAACTTGGTGTATGAGGTAGTGTTCTTGTGCATTGAAAAATGTTGGAGGTAGATATTGTTGCACTTAACACATTAGTCAGGGAATTTCTCTCTTCCAATACCTTATATCTTCTTTATGGATTTCTTTTGATGATAGCCACCTACAAATGTTGATGCAATAAAATAATATCAAGGCATACATAAATTTGCAGATAAAAGATAATATGTCAATAAGTTCCGCTAAAAATCACATAAGAAGTACATTTTCCTTATAAAACAATACTTACCTCATGTGTTTGCCAAGTACATAAATAATTTGTTTTATTTTGTTGTCAAAGTCATCTAGGAGAGATAAAGGTAGAACATACTGTAACAAAAAACAAATAATTATTATTTGTTTCCAAAAAATGTGTACCAATAAGGAAATATATTATAACCTACTAATTACCTTAATGAATGTATGCTAGTCATGTGTTTTAGCCCCACCAAAATCACCTTTTTTAGTTAAGATATTTTGTATGTTCGACGAAAACCCCGTCGAAAACCTAATTTTTCGAATGACCTCTTTTACAATATCGCTCTGTTGCTTCGTCAATAACCAAGGATGACTAGTATTTTGTTCACGACCATCACCATTATAATTAATAATAACACTTTGTAATGCGTGATTAGCTTCCTAGATGTCACAACAAATCTTTCCAATTCTCTCTTTGTCAGTCCTTCCATCTAATATTCTCCATAACAATTCCGTTATGTTCTTCCCGATATGCATTGTATCAAACAAATGAACTATTTGTAGGTGCTCGTAGTATGGCAATCTACTGAATTGCATCGGGTAACTTTTCATTCCTCGTGGAAGCCCATTCGTGCCTAAACGACATTCATGAAGCATCAACAAATTGAAATTAACACTAATTAATGGGACAAAATGAAATTAACCAAAGATTTATATAATAGGTCATACATAAATAACTTGCGTACCTTGATGATTTCTAATATATTCCAACTTCCATAGGCAAGGTGTCATTCTTCGTGGTTTTTTTTTTCCGTTTTCTTCTTTAGCATTGAAATTTTCTTTGTTTGTAGTTCGATAACTATGGTTCTTAGGCAGAAAGTGTTTATACTCATCAAACACTTCCTTTGCTAAACTCCTTGAACGACGAGATTTTTTCCTCGGACCACAAACTGGGCATGCAAATTTACCCTTTGTTTGAAGACCTACAAGATATATGAATAAATGTAGCGTCAAATTAGAGTTACAATTTAAAATAATGCATGATTTTTTTCAATAAATATATATAATATTAAATCACAAAATAAAGTAACAATATACCACAAAAATGTGTTAACCCGGGAGCATCATGAATTGTCCATGATAGTATTCCATGGAATTGAAATTGTTTTTTCCCTATTGGTCTAGAGATGTCATACATAGTGACGCCAGCCCATAACTTCAACAACTCATCGATGCGAGGCTCAATATATACATTCATATATTTAACCTGGTACCTACCTAATTGGTTTAACATACTGCATGATTAATTATACTTATGTAGATGTTGTGATATATAAAATAAATAATTACCATGCACGAAACAAAGAAATGAAATATTTTGTCATACTTTAAAGTAAATAAAAGATAATTAAATACCTAGAACAATCATTGCCAACATTGTGTGCTCTCTCTTGATCGACATCCAAGGAGGAAGGTTATTGTTTATAACAAAAACAAGCCACATTGAGTATGTAGAACGAAGCTCTCCAAATGGATTTACACCATCAACTGCCAACGAATGTCTAACATTACGAGGTTCTTCTTTAAAAACTGACCACTTTTCTTCGATGTAGTTCAATGCAGAACCATCTGCAGGCATTCGAAGAACATCATCTCGACTTCTGTTCTTTGCATGGAAATCCATAAACTGTGTTATACTTTGGCACCTGAACAACCACTGGAAACATGGAATTATCAGAATATAATGAAGAACTTTGCGAGGCACCTTCTTTGACGCTTTATCGGTTCGATATCTACTTATTTGACATTGTGGGCATTCATTTTCTAATGCATATTGTCCATAATATATGATCAGATCATTAGGACATGCATCAATAGCCTATTAGTCCATTACAATTTCTTTCATAATCACGGATATTTCTCGATATGTGCGTGGCAAAATATTTGACATCGGTAATAGAACATCACTTAACAATCTACAAAATTCTAAACAATAAGTCAATTTAAACAATATAAATCATCAATATATCATCCAATATACTAATTTACAAATTAGAAAACAATAGAAATATAGGAAAAAATTGAACCTTTTAAGTATTTGTGAACATGCAGGCATAAATAATTAACAAATTAAATACCTTAGTATCTGTGTGAGGCATGTGTTTGATAAACCATTCAAAACCTTCAGCTTCACCAACAACAATATAGCAGATAAAAGATTTTTTGTTGAGCCTTCATAAATAGGTTGATGTGACTTTTCGAGTAGAGGATCAACATCATGACTATCATCCTGGTTGTCCTCATCCATTGGATCAAATGTGTCTTGGATCAATCTATGTATCTCATCTTCCTGATTTGAATCACTAACGTTATCTCCATCCATATCATCATTAATAACTTGATCAACAGCTTCAATATTCTGATCTTGAAGTTCATCTCCCTGTAAAGTAGTATTTCTGCTAGTACTTGGCAAATAACTCTCTGGAGGTCGACATTTTGGGGGCATCATCTATATATTTAAAAAATACATAGAAAAGTTAGTGTGTATAGAAAATATAAAAATCCCGATAAGAAATATTACTAAAATTCATGACATACTAATTATTACAGAGAATACATTAAATATTGAATCCTCTTACAAAGGGACGATATTCATAACCCCCTTTAGCGTGCCCCTTCTCCCTACAATGTCTTTGGGCTATTATTATTAAAAGTCTTCTTTTTTGCAAGTCTCTGCAATCATAGGAAGGGCAATAACATTTTCCATCGTCCCTCGCCTATAATGTCGCTCTTAACCGAGCAAGCTTCCTGTCATTTTCATTCATTATGACAAATCCTTGTCCTGACAAGTAATTGTCTTACCTACACCATACCAAACATTAAGTTGTCAATTTTTCATATTTTAGCTACTCCTTTCGATTATGATATGTTTATTTACAGTGACCTACAATCCTCACAATTATTTCTTCTAAGACATTCTGACATGCTTTTTTTTATTATTATTATCAATTAACTATTAAGATAGATATGCTTCAATTTGTACTATAGAGTATTGTGTACTAAATAACCATGGAAAATAATTACACACCATTTAACGAAAGTAGTCAAAATTTATCAAACTTGAATCACTCGACACCATACACTAGCCTCTAAGTTGTTTTGTAGACAAAATGTCAATCTTAGAAATTCACCACTAAAAAAGGAATGCCAACCACTTGTCATCCAAAATTGGGTTGGGTTGGTTTAAATTATGACGTGTTGATTTGCATCTACATACAATGGTCACAGTTTTATGCTACTTACAGTGGTCACAATTTTATTTTCTAAGACACTTTGGCATGTTCTCATTTTTCATTGTCTGACTAGTAGATTTCATCATGTTATCGTAGATTTCGCCATAAATTTTTTATATTTTAGATATTGATCCTTATTAATAGTGTATAAACAAGTTACATCAACTACAAACTGAAGTTAATCACTACATCTAGAATTGTGTGTGATTATAATTAGAGAAACAACATCACATATCATAAAAGGGTATGTGGATTTTATTGAGAAAGTTGAAACAAATATACTTTATTTATATTGGAAGACTATGGTATATAATCATAAGTTCATTTGTTAAAGGTGCTTAGTGATAAGACAAGAAAGTTAAAGGTGGCTAACCATAAGCTAAGATGGTTGAAGGTGGTTAGTTAAAAGTGTTTGTTATGTTCCTAATCACGACATAGATAACATCTTTATAATAAGGTCATATGTGTACAAATGTTTTCTTTATATAATAACGACATATATATCTAACATAAGTTTAGGGTTATTGTTTATGTATCTTATTAGTCCCTGCTAAAGCATGGAATATAACAATCGATTGTAAGTCAAAATCATTTTGAACCTTTGTAAATTTACAAAATTTTTAACAATGTTTTATAATGTTTTTCAATAAATATTTATTAATGAGAATTTTATATATAAATACAAATATTTTTTTATTTTTAAATATTCAAAATTCTATTTTTTGATTGGTAAAAAACTATGAAGTGACTAATTTCCCCTGGTTGGAGGTGACAATTAACCACAAAACTAATTTTTTTTATTTTTTATTTTAAATCCACAAATAGCCACGTATTAATTAAAAGTACAAATAATGATTGATGTTACTGGCATTCTATGTGTAGTAAATGTAAGAATACACTTTGGATTTTGAGACTTTGTTTCATCTCCTAATGAGTTGATGAGTGCACTTTCTCCACCGTCCATATGTACACACCCGATCACGTCAACCACAATGTTTAGCCTCGGGTTTTGTTTTGCATGCTTAAATAATGGAAATTATCGTACTTTGTTTTGCAAAATGTACAAACCCGATCACGTCAACCACAATATTTAGTCTTGGGTTTTGTTTTGCATGCTTAAATAATGGATGATCTCTCGTACATTAATAATTATATGTAATATCAACAGGCTATCTTGTCATTAATGCCAACCTACCCATTATTTATTACAATATGTTGAGGATAGCAAAAAATTTATGCGGAAGAGGGAAATGTTATTAATAGTTATCTGGGTGAGGTGAAGCTTTCATAATAGTCTCTTCTTGAATATTTGGTAAGCTTATGCCTCTTTCATTGAAATTAGAGGCTTCCTCGAATTTCAATGAAAAGAGAGAGAGATTATAGCTATAATTGAAGGGAAAAGGGTATGTGGATTCCACAAACCTAGAATATTATGGAATCCACATACCCTTTTCCATAGAATATACTAACTAGATCCAAAAACCAAAGACATGAAATATGGTACTACACATATTATAATATATCAACGAAAAAACAAGCTACATGAAATTTTGACATTTGAACAAAAATTTACAAGTTAAATGAGTACATCAATAAAAAATAACATACTAACATTGCAAGTTCAAAATCCGAGCTATGTAGATCAATAATTGGATTTGTTCAACCGGTGGGTGACAGAAAAAATAAAAAGCTCAAACAAAATCCAAGAATAGTGTCGCAACTATAGCAATTGTGTCGCAAAGTCTCTTAAAGTCATGTATATATAGATCAAATAGTCAACTAGCCGTTAACGCCGACCAATGAGATAGGAAAAAATGTCGTCGATATTGCCATGAAAATCTAGACTGGGTTAAAATAAGATTTTCGTGGATATTGCGACAAAATTTCGTGGCAATATCGACGAAAATCCCGCCCTGTTTAAAAAAAAGAGATGAAACTAGTGGAAGCGTGGAAAAATTTCGTGGAATAATCCGCCCATATGTAGTAGTGTTGGCATGTACAAAAAAGGGAAAGTGATACATCCATTCAAATTGGTAAAACAGATAAAAATCAGACCACATATCTCAGAGGATACACCCATGGGGTGGTTTGATGGAGCAACGCAACACAGTGACACATTGAGTGGTGCAGGTGGACTAATCTGAATCACAAAATACTCTATTTACAAATGGAATTTATGTTGTGGCCCGGGCACCAACACAAGAACAAAACTATTGGGTGCCTAGGTGACTCTACACTTGGCCTCCAGATTAAACATTGAAGTCCTAAAAATGCTCCGGGACTCTAGAATTATCATAGAATGGTTGAACAACAAATAAACGTTACACGCTATCTCACTCTTGGCATGGAAGGACAAAATCAGATTGCTACAACACCACTTTATGAAGCTCAACTTCACTCATATCTACTGAGAGTACAACAAGGAAGCATACCTGCTTTTAAAGGCAACTCTACAGAAGAAAGTAGGCATTATAACATACAACCATTGGTTGGATGGAAATGAGGGCCCCACACATACTATAAATATATATTAGGACTTGAATCTCCGGTTTTGTCGACGGATACAATATATTATCCTGTTCTAGAATATATGTAACAACAAATATTTTTGGTCTTTACTACATAATTTTGATATCTTTTTGACATATAGCAATCTGTATCATCTTTATTTCGAGCTCTGCTCTTTCTCCTTCTAGTTGGATGGAGACCACTTGTAGGCGAAAGATATTCATGTTAGTGGATTCATTATGGTGATTGTAATCATGTTGTGAGAACACATTATATATTAATATAATTGAGTAATTTTTCTGATGGAAAAAAGTAGAATTAACCCAATTACAATTTGTTGACCCACTACAATGGAAAATTAAACATCTTTGCATCAACCCAGTATGGGAGAGAAGTTGTGAGGTGCTGTTAGACTTCAAAGATTTCAAAATTTTCAAAAATTTAAAATTGTCGTAATTAAAAACTCAATTAAAAGCTCAATTACTTTAGTAAACTCACTATTATTATTACTATTTATGTTTAATATTACTATTACTTCTATTATTTTAGTATTTACTATTTAGTATTACTATTTAATTTAGTATATTTCTATTTACTATTACTATTTACTATTTAGAGCAATATGAGTAATGATTTAAGTGATAATACTATGAAAAATTATTCAAGTGTATTAATTAATTGAAGAAATGATACAAAGAAAAATAACACAATGATAAATGATTTAGAGGAATTAGTTGCATTGATTTCAGTGATAATAATATTACATAAAACAATAAATTTTTTTGATTTCAATGATAATACTATGAAAATTGACTGCATTAATTAATTGAAGCAATGATACGAAAGAATTTAATTTTCTATATTGATTTCAAAGGTGAGATACAACAAATCATCAAGTGAAACGAATTTAGCGTGAAAACAAATTTCAAAATAGATATTATAAGTTGAAGGTGCTTCGACCTATTTCTATAGTTTCTTTTGGATTGAGTTGATAAGTTCTGAACTTTGGCAAGGAGGCTCATAAATGCAATGGAGCCTTAAATTAGTTGTTGTGGAGGTAATACTTCTAGACTTTCAAATACTTTTAGGACTGAAGGGTGCATTAATTTCAATGATAGTGATATAACATAAAACAATAGGGTGCATTGATTTCAGTGATAATACTATGAAAAGTGATTCATTGCATTAATTAATTGAAGAAATGACATGTGTTCGTCCTAAAAGAATAATATAATTTCAAAATAGATATTATAAGTTGAAGTCATGTGCTTTGTTTGATTATGTGTGATTTATCTATTATTATTTACTATTTAGAAAAATAGGAGCATTGATTTCAGTGATAATACTATGAAAAATGATTCAGTGCGTTAATTAATTGAAGAAATGATACGAAGAAAATTAGCACAATCATGAATTATTTAGAGAAATTAGTTGCATTTATCTAAGTGATGATACAAGAAAAAAGGATTTAGTGTAATCAAGTAGTTGTATTCATTTTAACAATGATATAACATAAGACAATAAGGTGTATTGATTTCAGTGATAATACTACGGAAAATGATTCAATGCATTAATTAATTGAAGAAATGATAAGAAGGAAATTAATCCTCTATATTGATTTCAAATGTGAGATACAACAAATCATCAAGTGAAATGAATTCAACAACAACTTAGTGAAAACATGTTATCTATTAGTATTAGCCATGTACTTTGTTTCGTTATATGTGATTTATCTATTAATATTTGCACATCAAAACAATTATAATATTAAGATAGGAAGGGAATTGATTCTCTATATTGATTTCAAGTGTGAGATACTACAAATGATCAAGTGAAATGAATTTAGAATGAAAACAATTTTCAAAACAAATATTATAAGTTAAAGGTGCTTCCCAAAGTATGACTCTCATATAGCAATTTATTGATCTACCTTTCAATTTCTATACTTTAGTTTGGGTTGACTAGATACGTTCTAGACTTTGGCAAGGATTCTGTCATAAAATCAATGGAGCATTAAATTAGTCGTTGTATTAATTAATTAAATAAAAATGATTTGGTGTATTAATTAATTGAAGAAATGATACAAAGAAATTAACATAATGATAAATAATTTAAAGCAATTAGTTGCATTGATTTAATTCAAAAAGATATAACATAAAACAATAGAGTGCATTGATTTTGGTGATATAACATAAAACTTTAGGGTGCATTGATTTCGGTGATAATAATATAACATTAAATAATAAGGTGCATTGATTTCAGTGATAATACTATGAAAATGGACTCGGTGCATTAATTAATTGAAGAAATGATACAAAGGAAATTAATCCTCTATGTTGATTTCAACGGTGAGATACAACAAATCATCAAGTGAAATGAATTTAGGGTGAAAACAAATTTCAAAACAGATATTACAAGTTGAAGGTACTTATTGATCTACCTTTCAATTTCTATAATTTCATTTGGGTTGACTAGATAAGTTCTAGACTTTGGCAATGACCCTTTCATAAAATCAATAGGAGGAAATAAATTCAATGGAAGGAAATCCTTCTAGATTTTCAAATACTTTTTCAGAGTAATGAAGAAATTGATTTCACTTATAATATCATGAAACATGATTCAATGCATTAATTAATTAAAGAAATGATACGAAGGAAATTGATCCTCTATATTGAATTCAACTATAAGATACAACTAATCATCAAGTGAAATGAATTTAGCAATAATGCAATGATTTTTTTTTTGAAAACTAACATTTTATTTTTGTAAGTTAGAGATTTGTATTAAAAGGACCTTGCATAGTCAAAAAATATACATCTGTCAACGTAAACATGTAGTGAGGTGGTTGCATCGCCCAGGTGGGAAACCAATGCAACCATCTGTCAATCCATAACACAGTTTAAAAACTAAGTGCCTATCATAGTCTATATCCAAATATATAGGCAGAGAGTTATGCCTGAAAACTATTAAGCCGCGTAGGGCTGAAACAAAAAAGGATATACAGAACGTCATTAGAAAAAACTAGATTATGAACCTGAGACACCAATCATCACTTTGAATCTGAGTCTAGTTGGGTCTTTTTCCCTCCTTCATTTGTCGTTGGCACCCTAGACGGGGCCATTATCCTTGGAGATAGACTCAAGTGAAGTAGAGCTGAAATCAACACCTCAAGGCGCTCCTCTCATTGTTCCTGCAGCTCGTATCTGAACCAAAAATCCTCCAAGTTGTGCCAAACCTCAAATACTAGGTCCTGAATGATAACAATTTCACTCTGAAGCTCCATGTGTTCATCACAATGTGCATAGGGAGGCTGAAGCGAAGGTGAAGGTGAAGGCAGAGAGGAAGGAGATTCATGGGAAGAGGGACAGTGACTAGGAGGAGTTTTCAAAGGGGTGGTTGTGCTGGAAGGTGGAAGCTTGTTCGAAGGTGCTTCCTCGTTGAGTTAAGGTGCGTAACCAAGCGAATTTCCCATATTGTCAAACCATTCAACCCTGCAAGCCTAGGGGGAGGGAAAAGCAGGAAGGTCCAAGGTGGAAGAGTGAGCAAAGGGGAGTTGTAGGTCTGTTTTATGGCGGCGACCACGCCCCTAAGTATTATACCAGACACACCCTTGCTTCGGTTTGCCTCTTTTCCTCGGCATCAGGAGGATGAAGAGGAGAGGGGAGGGAAAGAAAATTCAGAGAGACAGGAGGGACACAATGGAGAAGGGACTGTAAGACACGGCACAAGATCATAAGTGCAGGAGCCAAAAGGTGAGAATGAACAGGATAACCCAACGTTGAGAGATATAGCCGGAGGAGCCTGTTTGCATGACGAGTCCTGTTGGAGTTCCATCCCATCATCGTTGCATCGCTTGTGTGGAGGATCTAGTGTAGGTACTCTTCCCAGTGAATGAACTGCCATGAATTAACTTCCCTCATAAATAGTCAGTGATGATGTGGAGGTGACAAGGCACATGAGTAGAAGGTGAAAAGTGTATGTCGGCCAGGGTCGTGGGCACTATTTTTGCGGTGACACCCCATCCGGGGAATTTGAAAAGAGATATTATAAGGTGAATTCATGCACTTTGTTTGGTTATGTGTGGTTTATCTATTAGTATTTTCACATTAAAACAATTATAATATTAAGATATATAAAATGTGAAAAAAGTACTCAACCTAGAAAAACAAAATCAAAAGAAGAAAGATTGAGATTGATTGATATGTAAATATTTGTAAATTACTACATTTTTATTATTATCATAGTTTTCATCATTCTACATTGTTACTTTTTATATTGAGCATATTCCCCATGTAACTCATTAAGTATACTTTTGATTCATTCTCTCTATATTCTCAACAAAATGAGTGAATAAATTTCAAATGATAAGATTAATCTTAGACATATAGATATACATATTGTTGTTTATCTACAAAATTTGTGTGACCGTCCACGTCTCGAACCAACATAGATCCATCTTAACCCCGGATCCATGAAGCCCACACAAGGATCAAATTTTTGCAGTTGCAAACCTTTAACCTTTCCTCAATTTTTTCACTCTAAAAAAAGTTTGCACCTCAAGAGATTTGATACCTCTTGACTCTTGATAGATCCTGGGTTAAGATGGATCTATGTTGGTAAATAAAATCATCTACCTTATAATATCCTTAAAATTTTACAATAGAGACGTCAACTAAAGTTTATGTACATCTTAAATTTAAAGTTTAACTAACCCTTTATGACAATAAAAATATATTGTTATTAATCTTTTTTCTAAATTTAGGGAACAATGGAATCTTATCCCATGGGGCTGTATATTTAAATATGTCGGGTACTGTAAAGTACTACTTTTTTCAACACTTTCTTCTTCTCATGTGGTTAATCAAACTCGCCCACGTTCGTGGATGGTAAGGGTGCTAAACCGCAACCCCAGGGACACAAGGCTTGAACTCGCAACCTCTCTGTACCGAGAGTGTGCGCAAGTATCACCACTTATTCAATGTTGGTTATGTCGAACCTGGTAGAATAAAGTCATAAATTCAGCGCTACTTTCAGATAAAAATAATTTAAATTCCATGAGGAAATGATAATAATAATTGAGTACAACATTACCTTCCTTGGGAGAAGAGGCAAGGCACGTACACTTTGTGTTAATTTTGAAGCATCCTATTGTAATACTCTTTTAAAATCATGTTGCAACTCAAGAATCTATTCACCACACTCACTAACTATTTTTCCAGACCACCAACATTATAGTCACATAATGAAATTAAGAGGAAGTGTAAGTTTGGAAGAAAATCATGTTGAGGTTAGAGGAAGCTTGCTTGGATATTTGAAAAATACTTGTATTCCTCATCCCTTATAAGTGAGTAAGGCAATGGATTTTGAAAAAGTGTAAAAATACTTATGTCAAGTATTGATTGAATAATATAAATTACAAAAAAATATATATAATTAAAAGAAAAAAAATTACAACAATTATCATCAAATTTACAATATCAAGGGAAAATACCACTTTCTAATTATATGTCCGACATGAATGAATTTAATTTTGATTTTATTTTTCCAATGAAATCTATGCAAACGATATGATATGATATATAAATAAATAAACAAATTATAGAATAAAAAGAAAAAAAAAATACAACAATTATCATTAAATTTACAATATCAAGGGAAAATACCACTTTATTTAATTTTGATTTTTTTTTTTCCAATGACATCTATGCAAACTATAAGTACAATATGATTTATGCTCAATCAAAGGAGTCATACCCATGAATGAATTTAATTTCGATTTTATTTTCCATGTCACATCTATGCAAACAATAAGTACAATATGATTTCTAACATTTCTAAACCCGGTTCTAGGAGACGTTTGACTTTGTTATGTTTTACAAACTTGCGAATTTCAAATTTAAAACGATTGTCAAGTGGAAATTTGATGACAAGCATTTGTTTTTCATTCCTGTCATTCTATGTTTTATGAAAATTCATAAGTGTCTATTCAGTTCCTATTCTCTATGCAAAAGAGAGTGTTCTGCATTCTCAAGCAATAAGCCAATGCTTAATTAAACACCCCCAGGCCCTATCAAAACAAAGATATAATTGTCTTTTGGAGGTGAGTTATCAAAATCAAACTCATGAGAGTCCATAGTGACTCACACATTGTCATTAATCATGATGCTTAGAGTTTTTTAAGTCTGAAATCTTTTATATTTATAAAAGCAGTCCAACACTTGTTACTTTATTGTTTTGGGAAGATTTTCAAAGCAGAGTTAAATATTGATATATAGGGAAGGGAAAAGCGTTGAGCTAGTGATAGTGAACAAAGGGAGCCAGAGGGAGCCGGAGGCAACGAGCTGAAAACCCTAAGTAGCTAGAGCCATAGCTCTAAGCAACAAGACTACATTTTGTGAAGCTATGAACTTATTTGTACTCAAAAAATTACTAATTAAATTTTACAAAATGATCTCGATCCATAAAAAAAACAATAAATTTGATGCATGATTCTAACTTACTCAATTCAAATTTCCAAATTCCAAACTTACCTATCGTTAGCCATCAAAGTGACTGGACCATACTGGTAAATAAAAATCTTGGAAGTTAATGGAGCGGAGGAGAATCTTGGAAGTTAATGGAGCAGAGGAAACCCATCGAAGCAGAGCATAACTAAACCCTTACTGCGCCCATTCACTGGGTTCCTTCCTTTGCGTGGGTGTGACTCGCTATCGGTGAAACGTTTATATAATGGGTGAGGTGATCCGCTATCACTTGGAGAGAACAAATTTAGAGGTTACGATATGGGACATGAATACCAGTAGAGCCTGTGACATGTAGAAGAGCCTACCAGGGTGAGCGAGATAGGATATGATGATGCCACATTAAACCAAAGTTGAAATCCAAATACTCTGGAGTGTGAAAAAAGTTACAATTACCATCATTTATTTATTAATTCATTTAAAATTCAAATATGTTATAGTGTGGGAAAAGTTACAATTAATATCATTTATTTAGATATTAATTTATTGCTTCATCAAACTTGTAATAATATTTAGATATTAATTTATTGCTTCATCAAACTTGTAATAATCCACCATTTCTACCCATTCATGAGTACTTATTTATTTCTTCAAACTTCAACCAATTACGATTCAGCGTATAGCCTAGGGCCTCTACCATATATCCTATAGCTTATTTAACAGGATCAGAGTTTTGATGCCGGTCAACAATGACGTGTTGTGGATTTCATATTTACGTATAAAATACGGGTTCGGGAACTAAAGACGGGTTGTATGCCGTCAAATTCTATGCCTGCTTGCGATTACAATTCAATTAGTTTCCGAGTCCATTTGTATTTTTGCTACTGTTTTCTTTGTTAAGTCGATTCCATATGTATATTTGCCACTGTTTTGTTTTCAGAGTGTTGCGCCTTGAGGCCACCAGATTTAGGGATAATGGTTGTGCCCTCTCGAGGACGGAAAGAGTTTGCCTTGTGACCGCCATTTCTAATGGAGAGCTCAAATAAATCGATCGATGATCAAAATGTGTGAGTGCTCAAGATTGTTGTGATAAGAGTAGGAAGTAGATTTTTCAATAGCGACCTCTGTTTGTCTTAATCACAGTTGAAGTGAAACTGGTACAACAAAACTCTGGATGGCTAGGTGAAGATCTTTCTAGTTGTATGAACATATTGAATTAGTGGCGAGAAATTTCGTACAGGTAATGACTGATGGGCAGAGACCACGACAATGACAAACTGCAGGTTTGAAAGGACATGCAGATTAAAAAATGGTTTTCCAAACCCGGTGGTTTGGACGACCAAATTTTGAGCAAAAGTCCTCCTTTAAACATGCCTTCGGTGTAAATCTATTGATGCAACTGGAATTTGTAAACTCCCACGACTCAAAACAAAAAAAGTTTTCCCACCGATCTGCATGCACCAGTTTGGCATTCTAGGCAAAAGATTCAAAACACATTCCAAATGCTCGAGGAACATAGGGCAATGGAAGCAACAGTCAAATTGACCATGGTGGATAAAATATATGACCTCGTATGTGAGATAAAGAAATTGAAACATCAGGTACACAACATTAATTATAAGATCAAAAAATTGTCCCGCAAACAATCTAGGTTGTTACCCGCTACCGCCTGGGGGGTTGCCATATTTGTAGAAGTTCAGATGAAAGATGTTACAGAAACCTGTGAATTTCCCAGGTAAATTAATGGTGAAATGAAACGAAATGATAGGGTCAACAAACCAGAGCATGAGAGAAAAAGGGACCATAAACATTATCGCAATATTTTTCTGTAATTGATTTTGAAGAGCCCGTAAAATTAATTTCATCCATTCATTCATTACAAAAAACATCCATAATATACAATTTGTATGGTATCAGTGATCAATCCCTCTCCTTATCCCTCTCTATCGTGACCGAACTGAACTGTATTTCAATTTCAGTTTGGAGACCAACAGCTAAGATACATCACGAATCTCAGCGACTCATCCTTTGATTCTTCTTTCTTTGATTTTGCTGCTGCTTCTGGAAGATGAGAATTCAGATTCGTTTCAGAAGTAGAAGAAGCAGTGGCGGATTTCAGGGCAACAACAACAGCCCCAATGCTGGTGGCAGAAACAATCCCAAATGGAATAGGAGAATTAGGTAATAAATTGGGCATTATTAGTAGATTCTTGAAATTGAAGGCCCGCTGATCTGTGAAGATTATGAAACCCTGGATGGCTCCCACAGCCGCCATACAACAAGCTCCCTTTGATATCGAACTCATCTTTCTTTAGATTTAGATTTGGATGGCAAACAAAAATTAACCAGTGTGACTTGCAGACCGAGAATGCACTGTGGTTGAGTTGAATGGATTGAAACGATTGATTTTTTTATGTGTATTTATAGTAGTATGCTAAATATTTTATTAAATGAAGATTTTTTTTCAGAGATACTTGTCTGAGAAATTGTTGGATTTTTATATTTAAGTGATTATTTCTATAAAATTCGAATGTTTTGGGAGTTTTTCAACATGTTAAATCCGCAAAATTTTGAAAAACAAAAAATAATAATTCGTATAAATTTATATCCTCGAATAAATTTATATCACCAAACTTCAATGAAAAAAACCATTTCGTTAAAAAACTAACCAACTTAGTATTTATAAGTGCTGAGGTTATCCATAAGTGACCAAAGAATAAAAGATGGTATTAAACCAAAACCAATAAAAAAAATAAAATAAAGTGCATTCATTCAACGGGCGGTGTCCACAGGAATTAAATCCAATCCAATATCCGCCCATGTGGTTCCCCTGGTTGGTTTTGCATTTGTATGTGGACGGTTTTGGTTGGTTGGTTTTGCATTTGTCTGTGGGTGGTTTTGGTTGGTTGGTTTTGCATTTGTCTGTGGGTGGTTTTGGTTGGTTGGTTGAAGTGTGGTTTTTCAACTGAAAACAAAACACGGTAGCCACTCTATCACTGTACGAAAAAGGGTCTGTTTTATCACAGTGGGTACGTACATGTCCAATTAACATGGTTTGGTAAAGGCAGAGGGGTTTCCAAAACCCTGCCCACCTTCTCCTTAACATGTTTCCCTTACGGATCCCATCTAGCATCTATTTATATTTTATTTACAAAGTTATCGACTTGGTAAGATTATTAACATTTCCTTTGTTTTAAAATTTATTAATTCGATTAGGTGACTGGGTAAACAATAGGTATTTAGTAATGTAAGATTATTAATATTTTCTTTATTTTTAATATTTATTAACTCAACTAGATGATTGGGTTAACATTATTTAGAAATGTGATATTAAATGTAATATATTTTTATATTATTTTTTATTCTAAAACTTAATTTTATTTTATAAATTAATTTTATTAATTTGAAAAAATAAATGTTTATTTTAAAGTTTTAGATTTGAAATCAATTAAATTTTGAAAATTTCAAAATTTCATTATTATTATTATATTGGTTATAGGACACCTTTCATTTAATCTCAATAACCTTTTGTCACATACACATATTCTCTAGAATCAAATAGTAAACCAGTGAAAGTGGAAAATTTATAAATGTTATTGAGATGCTTAAACCACTTATACCTTTTGTCACATACACGTATTCTCTAGAATCAAATAGTAAACAAGTGAAAGTGGAAAGTTTATAAATGTTATTGAGATGTTTAAATCACTTGTTATTGTTATTGTTATGATTGTAGAATTATGAATTTTTCACATACACATATTCTATAGAATCAAATAGTAAACAAATGAATGTGAAAAGTTTATAAATGTTATTGAGATGTTTAAATCACTTGTTATGATTGTAGAATTATGAATTTTTGCAACACATTGGTGACTCTTTGATTTAGTGCACTGGTTCAAGATTCTTTATATCAAGCTTTCATTTTGTTTACTTTAATGAATGATTTTGATATAGTATACAACATTGTTGTTAAGTTCAATAAAATATTTGACTTAAGTTCAACTAAAAAAGGATGGTAAGTGAGTGATATATACTAAACATAATTTAATATCTTTAGTTTTATAAATGACTTGATTTTTTAATGGAAGAAGGGTCATTTTCTCACATTAGGTTTTCAAGTTTATTTTTTTTGTGTGTGACTAGTGGAATCAACAATTAGTAGTACTCGCATGACATGGGGTCATGTTATTGTTATCATTATAATCTCCATATCTACACACAAGGTAAGAGAGAGATTCAAACAATAACTTCATATAAAGAAGTGCTTTAGCAACACACTCCATCACCAAATTCCATACACCCCAGGGGATTTTCAAGCTTAATTTTGAATCATTATCTAATGGATACATTATTAACCAATTTCAAATAATTCACCAAATATGCTATGTAAACAAGTTAGTGATTATTTTAAAATTTAAAAAACAAAATAAATGCATAAAGATATAAGGTATCATTAATGTGAAACTAGTCCCGAATACAACCTCGTTCCTCAACCAAGTCCCATACTTGAACCATTAGAGAATCCAGCCAAGCATGCATCTTTTACTGATGCATCCCAACTAGCAACTAACTATTGTTCATCCTCTGCATGTGCTTTCAGTTTTCCATCGAAGATGCTCCTACCTCCAGATGCCACTGGATGTAATGATGCGAGAAAAAAAAAGCATCTAGACAAGCTTCATGCTCAGGTGACGCACATGAGAGGTGAGAACCTACAAATACTTAGCAATTTCAACATACTCACTCAGTGTTACAACCCTGCCTTGGAAGAGAATCGCCACTTGAAAACCTAGGTGATGGAATTATCCCAATAGCTTAATCATTTGCAACAAGTGATCACAACATCCTAGTGATCAACAACTTCAACCTTTGTATTGATTGCCTTGGCCTCTTCCTCCTTCTTGTCGAATAGACCAAACAAACAATTGCTCTATGTTGCTCCTACATAGCCTATGTATATGGTTACAAATTTTAGATATGTAGATATATAAGACAGTTAGGGTTCTAAGCCTTGGTTGCCATGAGAGATCTGTGTAAATTTGTGTTCAAGACCCAAATATAAATGAAACTAATAAGTAGGATCATCAATCTTGGCTGAGTGACTTTGACTTGTTTCAAAAGAGAATTTTAGCTAGGAAATACAATAGTTGTGCCACAAAAACAATTGGGAATTTAGACAAAACTATGATATTGTGCATTAAACTTGGTTTTAAGTTAACATACGTCTAATTAAATGAAAATATTACTCATATATGCTTAATCACTTTTGTTGAAAAAACATGTTACATTTTTGTTCCAAGAATTGTCTGTTAGGAATAGAGATATATTCAGAGGAAGTTGAATGTGTCATCAACACCAAAGGAATGATAAAGGTGTATTTTTCTATTCTAATTGTAAAAAAAAAGTGTCATTAATTCAACTACATAAAAATATGGTACTTATTTTATAAGTAAAACCTAGGGATAAATTGAATGAAAAAAGAAAAAACCTTTTATTTATATGTGGATTTTGGAGAATATATATTATCTCTGCATAATACTTATAAAATTTTATCTATAGATGTAACTTTTGGATGTCTAAATCTTTTTAGTATCTCTTTTATATTATGCAAAGTTACTAAATTTCATAAACCAAATAACATTGAATAATTTAAATTGTCATAAATATTCCATTTCATTTCATAGATAGTATACTACATATTTTAAAGAACAACAACATTGTAAATTTTTGTTAATATCAGTGATGTTGAATATTAGTGAGAAATGAAAGAGAAAGTCCCTCCACGTATTTGGTTTGGACTTGAAGTTGGTCACAATTTAAGGAAATGGGTTGTGGGGTTTTCCTTTTGGGAAAAGATTTCATTGGAAAAAAACGTTGATATGCAGTCTCAACCATCTGATTGCTCCACATCCAAATATCCATAAGGTCGCTTCTCAAAGGAATTCACCGATGAACTGTTGATCGCTCGCTCCTTCGTTTATTCATCCAACTGGTAGCTTTATTGTGGGAGTGGTCAACCAATATCTTGCCCTCCACGTGAAGAATTACCAACATTTTGATATGGCGTACAAATATGATTACTTGTTTTAATCAAATGGTAGATAATTGAACCTTCCCAAAGATGTAAGATACTTCCCAAAGTTCTCATGGTTTTGGTAAAGGCGGTAAGGGTTTCCAGAAATCTCGCCCACCTTATCCCTAGATTTTATTTACAAAGTAGTTGATTTAATAAACATGTTAACAATTCTCTTGATTATATTAGGTAATCTGTGACTATTATGCATTTTTATGTCATATATAGTTTGAGTGGGCTTAATGGTTAATAACACTTGTTTCCTCCTAAAAGATCACAAGTTCAAATCAAGGAGTAGGATATGTATACCTATATACACTTTACTAGTCAATTTATATATATATATATATATATATATATATATATATATTACATCCTGAGTGGGCCTAATGGTTAAGAATATGTGTTTCCTCATAAGAGGTTACAAGTTCAAATCCAAAGGGGGGTAGGGTATGTATACCTCTATAGACTTTACCAGTAAAATGTGAGAGCCAAAAGGAAAGAGATCAGAGCTGATAGAAACCCCTAATAGGCCGAAAACCTGGTACAAGAGAGATTGTCACATAATAACTCCAAACATTACAATCCAAACAAACCCTGGTGCCTGATGGACCATGTCAAAGAGGTATGTAAACCTTCACATCAACAGAACCAGAAAGCAGTAACATCGATGAAGACCCCAACCAACAATAGTAAGACCAGGAATTGCACGCCCACTCCATGGACCTCAAGGTGATGGACCCACACCGCACGCCCAAGGATAGGACCTCAAAGTTTTGTCACAACCCCCGCCAGATAGAAAAATACATCAACAACCACCAAAAGGAGACAGATTTGAGCATACATAAAACCCTGAACAAATCGAAGAACCCAGATGGAGGAATCACAAATAAGGAGCAAAATAAAGCAAGGACCTCTCCTAGAAAACACAGATCTAAGAAAGAACTCGAGGCATCAGCCCCGCAAGAGCACCCATAAGCAAGACTTCAACTCGAAACCAAAAACGGATCCACTCATAGAGCTAACACCAACGGAATGACCAAGAAAATAGAGGTTGTGAGCACCGAAATGCTCAAGCCCCAGCTGCACATGGAAAAGATCCTGACCGCCAGCTGAACCTGCATCAAGTCAGGGTGTGATCTGCGAGAAAAAATGAAGACAACAAAGCCACTGCGCGAGGAGCCAAGAAAAAACAGAGGAAAGTTGATATTTGTGTCTGACTAAAGAGAAAAACCACACCAGGAGAAAGATATAAGAGCGAACATCTGTGACTAGGGTTTCCCCTAACCGTAGAGTCCTCCAGATTATATATATATATATATATTATTTTTTATTTTTTTCATATTAAAAAAAATTAAATAATATATAATGAATTCTTGTAATTGGTTTGATTAAATGGATTGTTTTAAGATGGAGCTCATAAGAAGATATTTCATTACGCCGAAAGGCGTACACCTATTGACAATGGGCACAATTAATGATCTTTTAACTTTAACTTTGAGCTGATAGAAACCCCTAATAGGCCGAAAACCCGGTACAAGAGAGATTGTCACATAATAACTCCAAACATTACAATCCAAACAAACCCTAGTGCCTGATGGACCATGTCAAAGAGGTATGTAAACCTTCACATCAACAGAACCAGAAAGCAGTAACATTGATGAAGACCCCAACCAACAATAGTAAGACCAGGAATTGCACGCCCACTCCATGGACCTCAAGGTGACGGACCCACACCGCACGCCCAAGGATAGGACCTCAAAGTTTTGTCACAACCCCCACCAGATAGAAAAATACATCAACAACCACCAAAAGGAGACATATTTGAGCATACATAAAACCCTAAACAAATCGAAGAACCCAGATGGAGGAACCACAAGTAAGGAGCAAAATAAAGCAAGGACCTCTCCTAGAAAACACAGATCTGAGAAAGAACTCCAGGCATCACCTCCGCAAGAGCACCCATAAGCAAGACTTCAACTCGAAACCAAAAACAGATCCACTCACAGAGCTAACACCAACGGAACGACCAAGAAAATAGAGGTTGTGAGCACCGAAATGCTCGAGCCCCAGCCGCACATGGAAAGGATCCCGACCGCCAGCTGAACCCACATCAAGTCGGGGTGTGATCTGCGAGAAAAAATGAAGACAACAAAGCCACCGCGCGAGGAGCCAAGAAAAACCAGAAGAAAGTTGATATTTGTGTCTGACTAAAGAGAAAAACCGCACCAGGAGAAAGATACAAGAGCAAACATCTGTGACTAGGGTTTCCCCTAGCCGTAGAGTCCTCCAGATTATATATATATTATTTTTTATTTTTTTCATATTAAAAAAAATTAAATAATATATAATGAATTCTTGTAATTGGTTTGATTAAATGGATTGTTTTAAGATGGAGCTCATAAGAAGATATTTCATTACACCGAAAGGCGTACACCTATTGACAATGGGCACAATTAATGATCTTTTAACTTTATTTAACCTTAAACCCTAATCTAATGGCTATGCATTGAAGATGCTGGCATATTCTTAGTCGTCCTCCAAAATCAATGGGTCAGATTTATTATTCATAACTTTCTTGCATTTATCAAGGCATCCGTTAACATGTTTACTTTTTAACATTTACCTAATCATATTAAAAAATTACTGTAAGGATATGTAAATGCCACATTTAAATGATTAAGTAGGATTAAACCGTACAACCAAACGTTTCATATTACCACAGACGAATTACGAATTACCACATACATTTTATATTGGGGGCACGATTTTTCAGCCCATACCTTTCAGCGTTCTCAGTCGCGAGTTAGCGGCTATGCTAGTTTACTTTTAATTGAAATATCAATAATGATTTCCATTGGTGGTTACACTTTTCCTTCATTTTAATATTCTTATAAAGAAGAAATGGTTCCATATATATATATATATATATATATATCTGTGTGTGTGTGTGTGTGTTAGAGCTTATTGATTTACGTGGTAGTTTGATAAAAAAAATCTTCCCCATGTTAAATAGACAATTAACATAGATAATTATAAATTTTACTCATTTTAATTCTAAATAATGTTTATTATATATATGTAAATGTATCTAGTAAACATGATACAACTTTTGGACCATAATTGTATAGTTAATTTCACAATAATAATATAATTTTAAGGTTACGTCCAAGCTCAAGCCAAACATTGACTTAGTCTAAATATTCTACTTTTTTAACCTTTTATTCCCACTTGTTTTTCTGACAAGTTTTGTCTAAAATATGGTCAGAAAGTCACATGGATGGATGAAATTGCAAATTTCAATGGTTGAGATTACATATTTCGCATTCCCTAAAGGTTTTTGAGGGCATTGAATTCATTTATGCACTTAAAAACACCATTTAAACAATGTAAAATTGTGATTTCACCACTAATTGATTTCCTTGATTCTCGTGATAATGGCCAACAAAAGTAAAAAATGTATTTAAGCCAACACCAAATTGGTGTATGAAACCCCTTTGTTTGTGGGACAAGGGACCCCATCCACCTACACCAAATTGGTGTATGAGACCCCTTTGTTTGTGAGACAAGGGAACCCCTCAGTGCATAAATTTGATTGCTAAAGTCTACAAAGATGTACGTACCCTACCCCCTTCTAGATTTGAACATATAACCTTCTAGGAGGAAACACACACACACACACACACACACACACACACACACACACACACACACACATATCCCCTCCATTCATATTATATATAATGTCAAATTCAATATTAATCTTAATCTTAAATGAAATCAAGGCAATTAAGATAAACAAAATTTAATTTACGTCGTGTTCTAGATTTTCAATGGATAGAATGAAGTAGAAGACATAATAGCTTAGGGGTGAGAGTGCTTACTTATATTTGTTTGGGAATTATTTGTTTAAAAATACATTGATATAATATAATATAATGCAAATTGTTTCAGAATTAAAATTATAAAAACATATAAAGATTGAAAAGTATCAAACCAATTAAACTTGAAAAAACATTGCGATGATAATAAATACACACAAGAACTTTGAATAAACAAACTCTGTTAATAAAAGTGAGAATGTAACAAAACCATCATACACTAAAACAATAGAAACAACCCCTTTACCTATGGAAAAAATAGAAACAACCCCTTTAATGACATGCTGTAACAAAAAAATCACTAAATTATGGTTTAACCACATGTCCCCCTACTTCATTAGCCATCTAAAACTCAATTGCATTATCATAGAGTGAAGCAAAATAGAAAAAATATCCATGGTTTCCCTCCGACAGGTTGGTTTGGAGTGAATTGGAAGGTTTCATGGGCTTTAGGGATTCTTAGTTAGGAAACTCTATTGAAGATGGACTCTGTCACTTGTGTGTCAATCCTACTACCAAAGACATTGCAACCTTCTCTCTAATAATTTTTTGGGGTACTTGGTTAGCACAAAATTCCAGGATATTTGAGAAAAAAGTGATAACCCCAGTTCAATGTGTGATTCAAGGGTGGAATCTACTTTCATATTTTAAATAGTGGAATCTCCAAAAACCTCTTTGATAGGTGGTTGAATAAGTATGATTGATCGATCAAAACCTTTGGCTTATTTTGATGGTGCCGCTCAGGGTGAACTGTTAATGGGAAGGGTAGGCATCATTTTACATGTTTCTAAATCACATGTTATCATATTCAAATCAGGCATTGGTCATGGACCTAACACCAAGGTTGAATTGGTGGCCCTAAATTGTTTATTAACTCTTACAATTGAATTTGGGGTTTCTAATCTACAAGTTTTTGGTGATTCATTGAACTTCTTATTAATTGGATTAGGAGGGATTTCAAACTAAGAAAATTCAACCTTCAACCTCTCTTTGAGAAAATTATGGGTATTGTTGAGGGTTTCACTCAGGTCTCATTTTCTCATATCCACGAAGAATGAAACCAAAGGGAAAATTCCTTGTTTAAAGAAGGTTGCCAACTTCAACAAGGTGAATAGATTGTACAAGAAGTTAACAATAGGGCACACACAAAATTCACTCAAATTCCATTTTGCTTTATTTTAATAGTGTTTTTTTTGGTAGGTTTTAGTTTAGTTTAACGGCCATGTTTGGAAAAATGTATGTTATATTATTATTTTTTTAAATATGTATAAGTGTATTTTGAATAAATTTTGATCAGAACGTCCATAGGCCAAATATTTGAGAGGTATGGTGTGATATTTTATAAGTGAATAGCTAGATATGGATCCAACATTGTCCATGAATAGTCATGGACTTATATAAGTCTCTTTTTTCCCTTAAATAAGTGGTAAAATGTTGTACACACATTGATATATGTAATTTTAATCTATATGAATAAAATTATAAAAAAAATATCGTTCCCAAAAAATGCGTGGTCAAAAAACATCCATTAATCTCATTAACACTCTTCAAATCTAACTTCAAAATATCGTAACTTTGTTTGAACACTTGTCACATTGAACCAATACCATGTTATGCTCATTAAAACAAAATATCCATCACAAAATGCAAATGGAAAACCAAGTAATGTCTCATCAATTAAAAAAAAAAATAATAATAAATTCATGATTGTTATGAGATCTTTATTTTGATCACAATAAAGAGTAACGTTTAAAATTATGTTACTTTTCAATATTATCGAATAAAAAGCTAGTTATTTAAAATTGTTTATGATTATTAGAGTGTTTAGAACATTAGTAATCTTTCACCCATTAAAAAAATAACATATTTCAAATCACATTGAAACATATTTAAAGTATCATAGATTCCCCACCCATTAAAAAAAAATAACATATTTCAAATCACATTGAAACATATTTAAAATATCCTAGATTCCCTCACCCATTAAAAAAAAATAACATATTTCAAATCACATTGAAACATATTTAAAGTATCCTAGATTTTCCCCACCCATTAAAAAAATAACATATTTCAAATCACATTGAAACATATTTAGAGTATCGTAGATTTCTCCCCATGATAATAGAGTCTAATTGATTTCATCAACTTGGAATATTTTAGATCACAAATTGAGAATTTTAACATTTGATTTTGGTAGAATAGCTAATAGTAAAGCAATCTTTTTCACGACTACATTGTTTGGTATTAAGTGAGAGGGTGACAAGATTTTATTTGAAACACTTCCAAACATCAAGTGGAATAAAAATAACTATTTTATTTGAAAATTCAAAATGCATAATATATTAATAGAGGCTCTAGAAAAGAAAACGATCTCATTCATTTAACTGAAATTTCAAACCATATATGAATATGCTCGTTGGGGGTTAACCATATCATTCCTCATTTAATCACCATATCATTCTTCATTTAAGCATCTAGACACCGCTAACAAAATTGGTACTATATTACAAAGTATTACAAAGGTATAATATCCCAAATAGGCCTAATTTTCCACCACCCAAATCTTCTTGCCCTGCTCATCAGATGTCTGCCATGAACGAACTTAATTTTAATTATCTCTTCCCACTGACATCATGCAAGTAGATTTTTCAAGATTATCTCTTCCCACTGACATCACAGTTGAAGTGAAGCCGGTACAACAAAACTCTTTTAAATGGTCTGAACATATTGAATTAGAGGTGAAAAATGTCGTAAAGGCAATAACGGATGGGCGGAGACCATGGCAATGACAGACTGCAGGTTTGAAAGGACAGGAAGATTAAAAATGGTTTTCCAAACCCAGTGGTTTGTACGACCAAATTTTGAGCAAAAGCCCTCCCTTAAACCTGCCTTTGTCATAAATATGTTGATGCCACTGGAATTTGTAAACTCCCACGATTCGTAACATCAAATTGAACATGGCGACCAAAATATTTGACCTCGCATGGGAGCTCAAGAAATTGAAACGTCAGGTGCAAAACAATCTAGGTTGTTACCCGCTACTGCCTGGGGGATTGCAATATTTGTAGAAGTTCAAATGAAAAAGATGTTACAGAACCCTGTGAATTGCCACGCCACGCCAGTACATTCCAGAGGGAGAGCGAAGGTAATGTTAATTTTTACATTTATTCGCACTCCATAGATCAATGCTATTTTGCTCAGAGTGAATGTAGGAAAAATTTGTTGGTTAAAATTTTCAATTAAAAAGAAATAGTCATTTCAATAAGCATCTGGATTTAAAGAAATTTTTCATCTTCAAACATTTATTCCCACTCCAACAATGTTAACAACAATGATCAACTCAACCTATATGTGGATTGCGAATACAAATTAAGCAGGTATGGAGAGATATTCAGATCAAATTTGTTTGGAAGATCTCGGATTGTTGTGTCCGTGGATCCAGAATTCAACAAACATGTCCTGCAACACGAAGGCAGGCAGTTTCAAGCCAACTATCCCAAACCTCTTCGAAATCTCATCGGCAAATTTGGTTTACTTTCGGTGCACGGAGATCTCCAGAGGAAGCTCCACGGGACAGCTGTAAATTTGCTGAGGTTTGAGAGGCTGAGCTTGGATTTCATGGAGGACATACAGAACCTTCTGCACATCACCAACATCAGCCAAACAACCAAACATTCAATATTAATGAGTTTTGGTAATTTTTTAGATTTATTTGTTTATATAATTGTATAGAACTATGCTATTTTCCTTTTAGCATAAAAGTTTGGTTTAAGGAATTATCCTTATGTTGGATATTTAACTTTTTTTCATACTATTTGGAAAACATCCTTTAAAATTAGCTTTAAAAATTTAGAGATTGAAAACAAGAATCTAACAGAGATTGAAAACATAAACCTACCCATTGACACTTATATTTTTATTATAGTGATGGACTGTTTTCAGTTTAGATTGAATTTGTTTCCCATGTGATATATATTATAGCTTGTTCTGAATTTGATGGCAAAACAATTGTTGGGCTTATCGCCTTCCAAGGAGACGGGAGAGATTTGTGAGGCGTTTGGCCATGTCTTCGATGTTCTCCTCTCCATTCCCATCAGAATCCAGGGTACCGCTTACGCTAGAGGATTTAAGGTGCACAAAAGCCTCATTAATTTTTCTTTTCCTTTTATTTTATTTTATTGATTATTCATTTGATTTGTTCTTATGGGATGAGTAATAGCTAGTTCTGCTGCAGGCCAGGGAGTTTATGATAAAAAAGATTTAATAGGGTATAGAGGACAGAAGGAAGCATCCACAAGTTGTCTGTAATGACTTGTTAACAAAACTGTTGAAGGAAGATTCGTTTTCAGAAGAAGTTATAGCAGATTTTATACTATTCTGCTCTTTGTTGGTCACTAGACCTCGTCCAGATCCATGTCATTCTCTATCAAATTTCTCACTTGGGATGATTACCATTCAATCAAATTCACTCAATGTGTATGTAATTAAGTGCGGGTTGATAATTGCTCAATTCTCTTTTTCTTAATGCAAATTTTGGGCAATTTTTTAAAATTTACAGTTAATTTAAACATATATTTATTTATTTATTTATGTTAAAGTGTGAATAACATAAATAGACAAAGTCTTCATAAGTGCATTTTTTTTTAGGCAAATAAAAAACCTAAAAGTAAATTTCTATGATTAAAATTCATATTAATTAAGTAAAATAATTGTAGACAAAAATTTTATCCCATTTAAAATATAAAAGAATAATTTTTTTTCCAAATTAGAAAGTTAATGAAACACTCTTAAAGCAATTATAACATTTAGGAAATTAAATTAAAATAGAGAAGATAACAATCATTTCTCTCAAAATTTAAAATGATTTTAATCACCAATAATTTAAAAAGTTGTACTTGAAGATAGTTGGCATATAATTTTCTATAATAAAAATAAAATAGTTTGCTAAAAAATAGTTAACATAAAATTGACATAAAATAGGCAGAAGATAATTACCATAAAATTTCCTATAATTTTTGATAAAATAGGCAGAAGGATTAAAAAGTAATTTGGCGGATTTGTTTGGAAAGGTAATTTGGATTAAAAAGTTTTGGAGGTTATGTAGAGAGTGTTATAATTATTATAATTATTGAAATTTTTATAAATAAAATAATAATTAATTAAATATTATAATTTAAAATATAAGATTAAAAATTTTATGTTTTTGTATTTTTTAATTTTTTTCAATAATCTTTATTGCAATTATATTTTTGAATTGATGAAATTGTTATAAATAAAAGGTTTAATATTATATCTTTTTTATCTTTTTTTTTTCATTATTAGAATTTAATTAAATAATCTTTATTGAAATTGTAATTTTGAATTTAAAGAATTGTTGGATATCAATGTAAAAATTGATTTAGCCCCTTCAAATACCATATGTAACTAGATAAAGTGTGGAATTATATTTGATCAAAGTTAAACTTTGTCTTAACCATAAATTTTGAGTATATGTTTTGTTAAAAGTTTTTCTTGAACCAT
>ML785634.1:176855-187845 GCA_009831015.1 Picea engelmannii | reverse complement strand
TTCAGTCCAAAAACGGAGGAATAGTCCTGCCGAGTTGAAAAAGTACGGTCCTCCTTCAAAGATTCTGTCTTTGTCTTCTAGATTGTAAAGAATGATCGTGAAGAATCCCTTGGAGCCGAGTTGCAGCTCATAGTCTCCCTTGGTATTCCACCAGTGTTTGATCCATTTGTGCAAGTCTCTCTCTGACGGCCAGAGCCCTAAGAATTTTCCGATTAGGGCATGCTCCTTCATGAATTGCGTGTGTTCTCCAACCCGTGAGGTGCTGATGAGGTAGCGCGGAATCTTCTCCGACTGCGGTATACATTTGTCGGGTTCCCAAGTCCGTGGTTTCTTTGCTTGGGAAGTCCCTACCTCAGTTTCCATCTCCGCTCGAAGGCCTTGTTCTCTGGCCAGTAGCTGTTCACGCATCTGCGGCGGCGGCTCAAAAGTGGGCCGCACTATTCTGGTTCCTTCCTTGTTGTTGGCCGCTACATTGCGGTATGAGGGGGGTTTCCCCCCCTCCTCTGCACCCATGCCCGTGCAGCAGTGGCGGCCGAGTGGTCTGCGTAGGCTCTGGTTGCGATCCGCGAGGAAAAATTATTCTTGGTACCCGTCCGATTACCTGGAAAGTAGGCTAGGGTTTTTCATCACCATCGCTCCTCTTCCATCCTCACTTGCTCTCCTTGTATTTTTTTCATCTCAGTAAGAGTATTGAACATGTTGATCCATAGTTATTTTGTTGTATTCATAATGCTATGTGTTTTCATATTAAAATTCATGACATGGTTATATAATTGGTATCTAATATCATTATTATTTCATCACATATGTGGGCCTCTCAACCACTTCGTATGTAATTCATCACATCCCCCACTAAAACAATTGATAATGGAAACAAAACATATAACTAAGAATTGAATGTAAATCTCTCAAGAATCCAACAATCTTGTACACGTTTGGTAAAGATCATCATAAAGATAAATGCAACGTTTTTCTTTGTTTCACATATAACTATTTAATGATTATGTTTGAGATTACAAAATCTATTAAGCTTGGTGTAATTTTCTAACTTGTACGTTTTTTATTAAGTTTAGATATGTACTTGCATAAAATGAACCTTGTCAGCATTACAAAACCTCAATGAGATTACAACAATGAGAATTGTGATTTTGTTCATTTAATTTATAACATTATCAAATTCTCACTCCATTGTTTTCCAAAATGACCATTCCCCTTTTTATCTATCACACTTTTTATACTTTGTAAATATTTTGAAAATGCCCCATAGTTCCATTTCCTAAACCAAAGCTAGACCCAATCCACAAAAGTTCAACTTATCTATAGCACTAGAGAGGTTGTTTAACAATGAGAACATTTTGTCCCAGGCCCTCCATAGTCTTGATGTCACATACCCACTACGGAAATTAAAACTTTTCGCCCCTTTTCTTCTTTTCTCTGAAGAATAGAGTTCCTCGAGTCCCTACGGGACCAGATACAGACCCTGCCATCCCTTAACCGCACTCATATAATCGGTGGTTATGGCCATAGGCCTAACCAGTATGGCGTCCTTTCGCTCTTCATGACTCGGGGCTACGAGAGCATCGAGTTTTTCGACTCTAATAAACCTCGAAAGGCGATAGTTGACTTCCCTTTGACACTTTTCGCTACTTGCAGCCTCGCAGGTTGAAGCGTCGAGCTCTCGTGCTCTTATTCTCCGAAGTCCCGAGACATGAAAGTCAGCGATGGTTTGACTTCCTTTTACGCACTTCTCGCAACTCGCAACCTCACGAGTTGGGGCATCAATCCTTCGTGCTCCTATCTCGCGAACCTCCGAGATGCGAAAGTCAGCGATGGTTTGACTTCCTTTTCGCACTTCTCGCAACTCGCAACCTCGCGATTTTGGGCGTCGAGCCTTCGTGCTCCTATCTCGTGAATCTCTGAGACGCGAGAAGTCAACAGAATGTTGACTCCTTCCCAGGCGATGCGTGTCCACCCGTCGGCCACGCGGGCCGCACCTAATGGATGTGCCACGTGTTCTCACGAGCCTCGGCTCTCGGCACTTTGCGACTTCTACGGTCGAAAGTGGCCCCTTCCAACCTTTGAACCCCCGAACTCTCGATATACGATATCTCCACAGAATTCTGATCCAACGGTCCTCCCGTTCCTAGATTCAACGGTTCAGATTCTCCTCCTCGCGTTTCGCACTTCGCGACTTCATGGGCTGAAGCACCCAACCCTTATTCTCTCTTCTTACGAAACCCCGAGATGCGAGATCCCGAACTCGGACCTCTTCCGGACTACACCAACCCTAACCGCCTTGCAACTCTGCAAGATCCAACGGTTATCGGCTGTTTGCCACTTCTATCTCAAAGTGTCTCTGCCGTTCGTTTCTTCTCTCTTCTGTTCGCATCTGGATGTACATTTTCAATGACCCAGATCTATTTCGCTCCAGCTAATCTAACGACAGTTGTAGCTCTTCCTTGAGCATGCACTTCTCTTTCTTCTCCTTGGAAGATTTCTTAAGTATCAATGGTTCCGGCCTTTGCTTCTCCTTTGTGACCTTCGCAGCTATGGCTCCATGCACAAAACGACACTATCCCTCCTAGGCTTCTCTATTCTGAAGTCGTGAAAGATTTCCTCAACCTCTGTGAATTCCTACAAGGTCTGTGCATCTGACGAGGTGCTATCTGTCCTAAGCTTCGTCAACTATGAGGGACTTGGGAGCTTTGCGCTCTTTCTCCTGGGTTTGACTCTTAAAAGAGTCTTCATCACATCTATTGCTCTCCTTCATCAAGTCTAGGAATTGAGTGGGTCTCAGTTTCTACTTGCTTTACAGGGAGCCTGTGCATAACTGCACTACCTCTCCTGAGCTATGACTTGGCCAGTATGGCCTCTTCTCATAAGACCACAATCTTATTCCCTTCGAGACTTATCAATACGAGAGCCCGATCCCTGGACGTGGAAAAACCAACGGTCCAGATATTCTTACGGACCTTAGGGATCGACGGTCCCGATCTCTTCGCTACTCGTGAAAACAAAGGAAAGGGGTTGAGGCATTTAACGCCCCCCTCTTCTCCTTCCAATCTAATGGTTGTGAGTGATCACAGATCTTCTAATAGGATCTCGCCCGTCAAACAATTCTTATCCCTACATAGCCATCTCAAGATTTCAAGAGGATCGTTCCTCCTTGTGCAGGGTTACTAAGGCCTTACGCCTTCACATCCTCTTTCCAGGTTCTTGATGGGATTTTCAAGGAGGGTATCTCTATGGGGAGGTTTACCCAGGGTACTATCTGAGGCAGATAAGGGTATATCTCTCTCGAGAACCAGACGTGAAGTATGAATTAGATCAGTATGCATATAAATAGCGATTTATGGAAACATAAGCCATACGCAGTCTTTCCATTATAAACATGCAACTACCAGTACTGATCAAAACACCATACAGACATTCTTGCACTGAAATCATTCACAATTTCATAGCTTATGAGCATAAATGTCAGGATATATATATATATATATATATTTCAAGATGCCAGAGACAAAACACTTATCAGAAAAACACCAGAGGTGATGCAACTGCTGAGAGGGGTGCTCGTTTCCACCCAACCGTAGGCTCAGTGACTCCCAATGGATTTACCACTAGCCACCCTCAAGTTGAGACCACGATACTGCGAGACTGCATCTCTGTCTGCCAGTGACCGAGAACGAAGGTTACTCTCCTTCTTCTCCGCTATCACTCACTTTGCATATTTTTCCAGAGTTCTTCCTCCCTCGCGTCTGCCCATGATCGCACACTCCTCCTGCCTTTTTCCTTTTTGGCGAGGTTACATGTGGAACGATCTCCCTCGTGGTGGTCAGGTGTCAGGACCCCACGGATGGGCAGTTTTACCCCATCCCTCATTACGCATGAGGAGCCATCCACCTACCAACCTGCGAGTAATTAATTTCGGGCCAGCGAGCCGCTCTTGGTTCTCCGAGCCAGTGAAGACCAAATACAGTATTGGTTTTCGGTGGAAGTTAACGCCACCATTCCAGGTGCCTTCCACCACCTTTATCCAGCCATCGTGGTCTCTTTTTCAACATATTCCCCTTGCAGTAGTCTTGCAATATATATTCATAATATTATTCACATTCATCGACCTTTTTCACAAGGTCTATTCACATCACACATTCACATTTTTTAGTTTTCCACAATACTTGTCCAGTATAGTTATTTTTACAGACTGGGGGAAACAGGGTGTTACACTTGAGCTAACAAATTTAATTCAAAGCACACTTACAGAATGAAAAAGAGAAAAAAAATAGGAAATCTGAAACAAACTACTTTCCAGTTAATGCTTGGTTTGATGAGGAATGAAAAACAACAAAGAAAACTTTCAAAGAGTCAAGCTAAAAAGAAACAAACATAAAATCCTACAAGCAAATTGTAAGAAAGAAAAAAAATGATTTCATGATTTCAAGGAGGGAGGAACTAATCTTGTTGGAGAAAAATAACCCCAAGTTATTTTGGAAGGAACTTCAAATGAGAAAGAAACAAACTGAAAATAATATCACATATTATCAATGGTTTGAGTATGCAAAGAAACTTTCTGAGCAAGATCCTAAGGTTGACCCCCCTCCCTTGGTCAACACTACTACTAATATCTTCACCGTGCAAGAGATTGAGGTGGGTATAAAAAAGTTGGGTGCTGGAAAAGAAAAATATTTAGTTGAAATCCAACCAGAATACCTAAAATGGGGTTCAAAAACTCTTGCACCTCACATTATGAAAATTTTCAACATCATTCAGTATGGAATCCCTACAGATTGGACAACGAGCCTAGCAATACTGCTTTTCAAGAGTGGGGATGTCAAAATCCCTCCAACTATAAGACCATAATGATAAACCCCTTGCTCGCAAAGTTATTCAAAAGTATGCTAGAAAATAGAATCAGTAAGTGGGCGGAAGAAGGAGATAAGCGCACCAAACGGAAAGTAGGTTTCAGACCTAAACACTCAATGATTGATCGCGGTATAACTCTAAGGCACGTCATTGAAAAAGTGTGGGAGATAAAAGACGAATCCTTTTGTTTCTTTGTTGATTTCAAAAAATCCTTCGAGATGGTCCCTAGAGATAAGCTTTGGCATAGAATTGAGGAACTTGGGGTTCCTATGCATCTAAGAGCAGATGTCCATAGGTTATATGAGGAGGTTAAAGTCAAAATCAGAACGTCAGCTGGTAGCTTCGAAATTTTTAGGAGTGATATCGGGGTCAAGCGAGGGTGCCCATTGTTCCCTACCCTTTTTGGTTTATATATAGACAAACTTGAAGAGTGGTTAAACTTTCTGGAGGTTCATGGTGCTCTTTTGGGTGAGTTTGTGATAAGGCTTCTTTTGTATGCAGAGGACCTTATTCTGATTGCTAAATCTACTCTTGGGATGCAAGAACACTTAATTTCCCTTGAGAAATTTTGTAGTACAGTGGGGATGCAAGTCAATACTAGCAAGACGAAAGTGGTAGTTTTATCTAGCAAAAGAAAACATAATCAAGAGCACAATGATATATGAAGGTTTATCTAACATGGACTAGGTTGAACTAGAGATCATCCATCTCAAGGATCACAATGATATATGAAGATTTAATGTTTTGTAGCCTTCATTAAAGTAGCTATAGGTGAATCCATGAACTAAAGTCACACTTTTTGGAAAGGTAGGAACATGAAAAATGGGATCAAACCCTCAATCAAGGTAATTTTCAAGCACTCAATTGAGCTCCTAAGACCTCAATCGAGTGTTTAAATGAACCCCCAGTCAAGGTTTTTTTTTGGATCCAACACACCCTTAATCAAGGTCAAAAAATCAATCGAGATCCTTAATTTTTATTAAAAGAAGTTAAAGAGGCCAAAAAGGCCTTATTTCATTTGCATAGTTACAAATTCTATAGATTTCCTCAATCTAGCATTTGAGAGCATTTGAGAGTGTTTGAGATCACCACATCCAAAGCTCAATCCAGTGTCTACTTCGGCCATGTTTTCTACATGATGGCATTTGAATAAAGAGATAGGTGGTTTCTTAATCAAGAATAAATGTGTAGTGATTTGGCAACTCGAATGCAGGAGACACAGTTGTGCAGCGATAGATCTTGTCTGTTTTGTTTTTTATTTTTGTCCCCAAAGGTTAGGTATTCAAGGGTTATATAGACAAGCGTTTGCCTTGTGCTATAGCTCTCTGATATACGTGTGGGGTCCAACAATAGTACTTGGCCCAATATCTCAGGGCACCAGCTAAGGAGGCTAGACCATGCCCTTAGCCGTACTACTCGATTACCCAGGTACTAGAGAGTATCTTCCCGAGTGTTGTTCTCAGTGGCACTATAGCAGTCAGGTGACTGATCGGTTTATCTAAAGAGGGCTTCAAGAAATCTAGGTCCATCTGTATACAGGTGTTGTCTGATGCGCTACCACTCGAAGGGGTACCAACAGGGGTTACACGGATGGCCAACAAATGTGCACTTAAGTACCACTTTTATTTCCTGCATGTATGAATCCTCGACCACAGGTTTATGCGCGTAACGACAGATCTCTGTAGCTTAAAGACGCTGGAATACATCTCTACCCTGAAAAAAAATTAACCCACAATTTTCTGCCGAGGAAAGTGATTTGATACCACTTGTAATATTCTAGATATAAAAAGTATGAAGAATAGAAATAAAATGCTAGAAATGGTAGATGAACAACAATATAACCAGAACAACACCACAATAATACCCAAATGATACCAGAATAACACCAGAAAGAGCACTTTGATTACTTAGAGAAATGTTCACTTGCCTCTTCGAGGGGGCAACCTCTAGCAGAGCAGAGCACTATTACAATAATATCCAAGACAAAAGTTCTCATACTCTCGACTCTTATTTCCATATATGCGCATTTTGGATTCTGTATATTCGCATCTATGGAAGGAAAAAATGTGCATATACGAAAGCCAAAATGCGCATATACATAAGCTCTATATATGAAAGAGAGCTTCTGTATATGCGCATTTATGGAAGGAAATAATGCGCATATACGGAAGCCAAAATGCACATTTACGGAAGCTATCTTTCATATATGTGCATTCTATCTTTCGTATATGTGCATTTTGGCTTCCATAGATGCGCATATACAAAGTCAAAATGCGCATATACAAAAGCTCTATATATGGAAGAAAGCTCCCGTATATGCGCATTTTGCCTTCCATAAATGACCATATACGGAAGGCAAAATGTACATATACGAAAGAGAGCTTCCATAAATGCGTACTTTTATTTTTCGTAAATGTGCATTTTTTCCTTCCGTAAATGTGCATATACAGAAGCTCTCTTCCGTATATGTGCATTTTGGCTTTTGTAAATATGCATTTTGGCTTCCGTATATGCACATTTTTTCCTTCTGTAAATGTGGATATATGGAAGCTCTCTTCCATATATGCGCATTTTATGTTACATATATGCGCATCTACGAAATCCATAATGCGCATATATGGAAGCTCTCTTCCGTATATGCGCATTTTGGCTTCCGTAAATGTGCATATACAGAAGCAAAAATGCACATATACGGAAGTACGGAAGCTCTCTTCCGTATATGTGCATTTTGGCTTCTATATATGCGCATTTTTTTCCTTTCGTAAATGCGCATATACGGAAGAGAGATTTCATATATGCACATTTTGGCTTCCGTATATGCACGTTTATGGAAGCCAAAATGCGCATACACGGAAGCCAAAATGCGCATATACGGAAGAGAGATTTTGTATATGCACATTTTGGCTTCAGTATATGCGCGTTTATGGAAGCCAAAATGCACATATACGAAAGATATTTATGAAAGACAAAATGCGCATATACGGAAGCCAAAATGCGCATCAACCTCTTCTTGCATGAGTGTTCTCTCTGTGTATCTCTTGTGTCTCTCTCTCCTGTTTTCTCGTGTGATCCCATTGTTTTCTTCTACATAATGGGATCACATGAGAGATACATAAAGAGATACACTCATGCAAGAAGAGGTTGATGCGCAGAAGAGAATGGGAAAGTGGTGAATGGTTCTGGTAGCAGCAAAAAGCTTGGGAGAGTTGGTGAGTTGCAGATTCACAGATAGATGGTGCGATGAACTAAGGAGTTCAGTTGCATAAATTTGAGAAAGAGGAGAAATTCGAAAGATTTCCTTGAAGAAAATATGAAGATTGTCCAAATTATTGATGATCACCTTGAAACAGAGAAGACTCGGATCCCAACCAGAGAAAATCGGGGAAACTGCAACTTGGTTCTAACTAGACAAAAACCAACACCGGTAAGGGGAGGTCACCGAGGGGTTGTATAGTAGAGAAGGGGATACTTTCTGCAGAGGAAATCTAGTTGGAGATATACCTGATAAACCTGTGGAATCCGTGAGCTCAGTGGGAAGGGGGAAACTTCTACAATTGTTGAAGGAGGAAGAAGAGTAACCTTCCTGGGTCATCCTGAGTTGGAAACTAGCTAAATCATTCCCTTGTGATATCATGGTCTAGAACGGGGGAGGGGTGGGTGTATTGTAGGAAGGAAATCTGTAATATGGCCTAAGGTTGGGAGGAAAGGCTTCCTTTGTCAGTTAGTTGGTTGTTGACATTTTCCTTGAACAAATAAGTGTCTAACATGACTAGTTTGAAGTGTGACAATGATGTAAATGTGGGTTTTGGGCTTAATGGGAAAATATGAATGCATGTAAATGATGAATTGAAATCACGAGTAAAATGGAATATGATTGTGTGCCTTCACTATTTAAATGTTTTAAATCATGAATTTGTGTCAAGTCGGGATGGTCTACATCCTTGAAAATATTGTGGCTTAGGAGAAAGTTTGCAATATTTGGACAAAATCTTCATTCGGGAAGGGATAGGGGTACCCTGGTATCTGGAAGGTCCTAGTGAGGATTTGAGAGCCTTATTCCCTATAAAGAGTCACATGTCTTAGGTGGAAATCTTGCAGGACATGCAAGCCTTCACCCAAGTACCAGATGAAATGCCTTAGCTTGTTCAAACTTGGATTCCCCAAAGTTCCTAGAATTTTGGTAGAACCTTAGGAAAGACCAAAGGAGGAAGTATGAAAGGTTTAAGACTAGATTCAAACTGTTACCCTGAAGGAAACCTGTGTTTAAGATAGGTGAGTCTGCAGTCGTTGATTCAACAAAGAGAATAGATCTATACCGTTGATCGGGGGGTACCACCATTAGAGTGACCCTGTGGGAGATTGTATTTGAACCCCGATGGGAGGGATCTGAATTGACAATGATTGTCGATTTATCAGAGAGTGACTAGCGTAAGTTATGAATTGTTGGATCTAGTAACAAGGTCGTCGAAAAAAGGGGTCATCAGAGGCCCGAAAATAAATTTAATTCAGGAGTCCGACAATAGGGACTTTGAGGATCGTAGATCCTCCAGTAGGTGTTCCATCAAATTCCAAGGGCCAGCCATTGGATCTAACAATCTAATCGTTCTGAGGAGGAGGATTTGAGATCCTTAGCAGGCAATCGATTATGGCCCTAAATGTCACAGTGTCCATCAGATCAGAAGAATGAGGGTCATATGATCTGTCAGAGTATGCATGGTCGAAGTAAGTTGTTTTGAGTAGTCGTGAAACCATTAACAAAGATTCTCTGATGGGAAGGAACTCCAAGAATGGAGGAGGACCATTGATTAGTGTGCGGGTGAGATTAGATCTCAACTGTAGATTCTGTGGGCCCCATTTGTTAGCATGTGGAATAGGCATTCGAGTGGAGAGTAAGGGTCAAGTGGATGGAGACTTCGACGTAATTGTAGCCATTGGAACCCTTGGTCCAAGGGCCATTGGATTTTGAAGGAGGATCTGTTGAGATGTCATCAACGGAGAAAGAGATCGACCTAGATGATTGGACATTCCAATAGGAATGATTCTGAATGCCCACAAATTGTTGATCTAAGGGAGAGAAGTAATTCTGACCCTTCGATTGGGGGCGTTCAGGCCTCAGTAACTCAATGATAAACATCTCTGAGAATTAATAAGAGTTAACATAGTTTAAATTGTGTAAGAGAAGTCACCACTTAAACAATCGATCAATCTGATAGCATGTCATGAGAGAAGAAAAGGAAAATCAATGCCCCACCAGCCTAAGTGACAATTAGAGGTTCGAGTGTGTTACATTCTTTCACTGTGGATAAATAATAAAGTTGAAAAACAACACTTGAATTAATTCAAAACTAAAATTAAGTTTTAGATTTAAATATTTCAATAAAATAATTTTATTGAACTAACTTTATTAATCAATTAATTTTTCCTTGATAATTAAACTAATCAATTGTAACTTACTAAATAAATCGATTAATTATAACTTGATTAAACTAAGTATAATAATTACAAACTATTTTAATTTAATTAAAGTAATCTAATTACAAGTAAACAAAGTATAACAAAATGAAAATCAACATTAAAACAAAATTCAAACAAATAGCTTTTAATTATGTTAATGAACATTAAACATATTTTCTTCACAATTTATTTTGCTGATGAACTTTATTGGTTTGGTCAAGAAAAATAGATTCAAAAATAGATATGATGGTTCAAGAAGAACTTTTAACGAAACATATACCCAAAATTTATGATTAAGACAAAGTTTAACTTTGATCAAATATAATTCCACACTTTATTTAGTTACATATGGTATTTGAAACGGCTAAATCAATTTTTACATTATAATTCCACACTTTATTTAGTTACATATGGTATTTAAAATGGCTAAATCAATTTTTACATTGATATCCAACAATTCTTTGAATTCAAAATTACAATTTCAATCAAAATTATTTAATTGAATTTTAATAATGATAATATATATATATATATATAGTCCCCGAGGTGTAGGACAGTCGGTGACGGAGTGTGTTGTTAAGCCACTCTGTGATGTTAAAGTCACCGGTTCGAAACCTGCGGGGACAAAAAATCCAACCATGTTAAGGGTTGGTGTGGCTCAGGCCGGGTGCGA
>ML785634.1:106054-133392 GCA_009831015.1 Picea engelmannii | reverse complement strand
AGGAAAAGATACCCTAGATCATAAATATGGAAAAAAATATATTACAATTCATTCCATAGGCGGTTTTCCATATGAATACAATCCAATCTAATCAAATAGCATATATTTTCACTCGCTAGTTTTCCATTTGTTTATGGGCACTTTTGGATATTGAAGAGTGGTTTTGCATATGAAAAAAGGTATAGGTATTCTAACATAGTTAGACAAGTCTTTGTTTCGGCTTGGCGGAAGTGAGCCAAATATTCCTAGAGTTTTAGTGTTTTGTTAAAGGCATAAAGGGTTTTCAGAAATCCTACCTACCTTATCCCTAATGTGTTTCACATACCATCTGACATCTATTTATATCGTCCTTACAAAGTTGTTGACTAAATAAGAAGCATACTTTTTAATATGTATTGATTCTATTAGGTAATTGGTAACTTTTTTGCACTCCTCACTTCATATGATATATTTTGGGTTCATTTTATTGGTAACTCTTTTGCACTCCTCACTTCATATGATATATTTTGGGATACATATCTTTTCTTTTTTTTTCATTTTTATATTGAAAAAAATGAGTAATATATAATGCTTAAGTGTAATTGGTTTGAATAGATAGAGATTCTCATAACATTTTTCATTTTCATTTAATTTTGGTTGAATTTAGTTGAAATATTAATAGTGCTTATGGTTGGTGGTAATATTCTTATAAAGAGGTAGTGATTTGACTATATATATGGTTACTTAATCTTGAAAAATATATTTTTAAATTTAAATTATTTCAAATTAAATAATATATATTTTAAAATTTATGACTATAAAAATTAAAATTATTTTCTATATTAAATGGATAGATAAACCTTATTCATTTGAGCTTTAAGTAATGTGAATTTTATGCATATAAATATAAAGACATCTAGGAAAGATGCTACATGACCTATATAGCAACATTATAATTTGACCCACACATATACACATATATAATGTACTATATAAAATAAAACTCCTCAATTCACGTTATATATAATGTATTAAATCTTAATCTTAAATATATAATGTACTATATAAAATAAAACTCCTCAATTCATGTTATATATAATGTATTATATCTTAATCTTAAATGAATTTTAGATAATTAAGATAAACAAAATTTAATTTACACCATATTATTTTAATTTTTTTTTGTTTGTTAAATCTTTGGCTAAGAAATCATGACTCAGTCAAAATCACTTGTGGATTGCACCCAATCCGAGCCACACCAACCCTTAACATGGTTGGATTTTTGTCCTCGTAGGTTTCTAACGGTGACTTTAACATCAGAGAGTGCCTTAATAGTACACTCTGTCACGGAATTTCCTACACCTGGAGGATGTTGAAAATGAAGTTTACTATCCTTATGTTAGTAGAATTAATCCAATTACAATTTGTTGACCCACTACAATGGAAAATTAAACATCTTTATATAGATAGATGCTCAAAAATTTAAAATTGTCCTAATTAAAAGCTCAATTAAAATAGTCTCAATTAAAAGCTCAATTACTTTAGTAAATTCACTATTACATTAGCATTTACTATTACTATTTATGTTTAATATTACTATTACTTCTATTATTTTAGTATTTAGTATTTACTATTATTATTTAATTTAGTATATTTCTATTGGTGTATTAATAATTGAAGAAATGATGTACAAAGAAAATTAACACAATGATAAATGATTTAGAGGAATTAGTTGTATTGATTTAAGTGATAATAATATTACATAAAACAATAAAGTGCTTTGATTTCACTGATAATACTATGAAAATTGACTCCCTGCATTAATTAATTGAAGCAATGATACCAATGAATTTATTTTTCTATATTGATTTCAAAGGTGAGATACAACAAATCATAAAGTGAAATGAATTTAGGGTGAAAACTAATTTCAAAATAGATATTATAAGTTGAAGGTGCTTGGCCCAATGATCTACCTTTCAATTTCTATACTTTCTTTTGGGTTGAGTTGATAAGTTCTAGACTTTGGCAAGGAGTGTGTCATCGATTCAATGAAGCCTTAAATTAGTTGTTGTGGAGGTAATACTTCTAGATTTTCAAATATTTTTTGAGAGGATTGGAGGGTGAATTAATTTCAATGATATTGATATAACATAAAACAATAGGGTGCATTGATTTAAGTCAGTGCAATAATTAATTGAAGAAATGATAAGAAGGAAATTAATCCTCTATAATGATTTTAGTGATAAGTTGAAGTCATGAACTTTTTTTGGTTATGTGTGATTTATCTATTACTATTTATTGTTTAGACCAATAGTAGGAGCATTGATTTCATTGATATAACATAAAACTTTAGGGTGCATTGATTTAAGTGATAATAATATAACAGTAAACAATAAGGTGCATTGATTTCAATGAGAATGTTATGAAAATTGAATCCCTGCATTAATTAATTGAAGAAATGATACAAAGGAAACTAATCCTCTATATTGATTTCAACAGTGAGATACAATAAATCATCAAGTGAAATGAATTTAGGGTGAAAACAAATTTCAAAACAGAGATTATAAGTTGAAGGAGCTTATTGATCTACCTTTCAATTTCTATACTTTCATTTGGGTTGATTGGATAAGTTCTAGACTTTGGCAAGGACCCTGTCATAAATTCAATGGGAGGAAATCCTTCTAGATTTTCAAATACTTTTTCAGAGGAATGAAGCAATTGATTTCACTTATAATACCATGAAACATTCAGTGCATAAGAAATGTTACTAAGGAAATTTATCCTCTATATTGATTTCAACTATGAGATACAACTAATCATCAAGTGAAATGAATTTAGCAATAACCTAATGAAAATAAATTTGAAAAGAGATATTATAAGGTGAAGTCATGCACTTTGTTTGGTTATGTGTGGTTTATCTATTAGTATTTACACATTAAAACAATTATAATATCTATTGATATTGATTCCTATGTAAATATTTGCAATTTACTACATTCTTATTATTATCAGAGTTTTCATCATTGTTGTTGTTTATCTACAAAGTTTGTGTGACAACCCGGGACTAAATAAGGTTTGCATCTCAAGAGATTTCATACCTCTTGACTCTTGATAGATCCTGTGTTAAGATGGATCTATGATGTTAAATAAAATCATCTACCTTATAATATCAATAAAATTTTACAATAGAGAAGTCCACATAAAATAGAATAAATAGTTTTACTCAATTATTTTAAGATGCAAATCCAAAACTATATGACAATAAAAATTTGTTGTTATTAATCTTTTTCTAAATTTATTTTTAGAATATAAATCCAAAATTATATGAAAATAAAAATATATTGTTATTAATCTTTTTTCTAAATTTAGGGATTAATGGACCAAAAAATTTCAAATGCTTTCATCTCTTCTGCCTAAATATTTTATAATAATTATTCGTGTATAGTAAGGGTGCTATACCACAACACCATGGACACAAGGCTTGAACTCTTGACCTCTCCTTACCCAGAAAGTATACGCATGTCTCACCAAGGTTATGTGGAACCTGGTAGAAGAAAGTCGCCAATCAACATTATAGTCACATAATAATCACATAATGAAATTAAGAGGTGGAAGTGTAAGTTTGAAAGAAAATCATGTTGAGGTTAGAGGAAGCTTGCTTGGATATTTGAAAAAATACTTGTATTACTCGTCCCTTATAACTGAGTAATGCAATGGATTTTGAACAGATGATGGGGTATTTAACTGTTTTTAAATAGTTAACAATAATTATTTGGAAAAAAATCTATGGAAGTATCGAATTGATAAGGTGTTTACGTATCAATTAAAATTAAAACAATATTTCTGTAGTTATAGTAAAAGATTTCAGAAAAGTGTAAAAATACTCATGTCACATGATTATATGTGATAAGTATTGGTTCCAATAATATAAATTATAAAACAAATTTTATAAATAAAATAATAAATTATATAAATAAAGAAAATAATTACAACAATTATCAAATTTATAATATGAGGGAAAAAATGCATATGTATAATAAATTTAATTTTGATTTTCTTTTCCCAATGACATCTATGCAAACAATAAGTACAATATGATTTATGCTCAATCAGAGTCTGATACCCATGAATGAATTTAATTTCGATTTTATTTTCCCTGTCACATCTATGGAAACAATAAGTACAATATGATTTCTCAGGATGACAAACATTTCTAAACCCAGTTCTAGGAGACGTTTGGCTTTGTTATCTTTTACAAACTTGGGATTACAATTCAATTAGTCGCAGAGTCAATTTGTATTTTTGCTACTGTTTTCTTTGTTAAGTCGAGTCCATAAGTGTCTTTGCCACTGTTTTCATAGTGTTGCGCCTTGAGGCCACCAGATTTAGGGATAATGGTTGTGCCTGCCAGAACCATTATGACCGCCATTTCTATGGAGAGCTCAAATAAAGCGATCGATGATCAAAATGTGTGAGTGCTGAAGATTGTTGTGATAAGAGTTGGAAGTAGATTTTTCAAGAGTGACCTCTGTTTGTCTTAATCACAGTTGAAGTGAAACTGGTACAACAAAAGTCTGGATGGCTAGGTGATGATCTTTTGAGTTGTATGAACATATTGAATTAGTGGCGAGAAATTTTGTACAGGCAATGACTGATGGGCAGAGACCACGGCAAGGACATACTGCAGGGTTGAAAGGACAGGCAGATTAAAAAATGGTTTTCCAAACCCAGGGGTTTGGACGACCAAATTTTGAGAAAAAGTCCTCCCTTAAACATGCCTTCGGCGTAAATCTGTTGATGCAACTGGAATTTGTAAACTCCCACGACTCAAAACAAAAAAAGTTTTCCCACCGATCTGCATGCACCAGTTTGGCATTCTAGGCAAAAGATTCAAAACACCATCCAAATGCTCGAGGAACAGAGGGCAGTGGGAGCAACAGTCAAATTGACCATGGCGGCTAAAATATATGACCTCGTATGTGAGATCAAGAAATTGAAACATCAGTTACACAACATGAATTATAAGATCAAAAAACTGTCCCGCAAACAATCCAATCTAGGTTGTTACCCGATACCGCCTGGGGGGTTGCCATATTTTGTAGAAGTTCAGATGAAAAAGATGTTACAGAACCCTGTGAATTGCCCATGTAAATTAATGGTGAAATGAAACGAAATGATAGGGCAACCAACCAAATCTTGAGAGAAAAAGGGACCATAAACGTTATCATAAAAAAATTCTGAATCTGATTTTGAAGAGCCCATAAAATTAATTTCAAAGAGCCCATAAAATTAATTTCATCCATTCATTCATTACAAAAAACATTCATAATATACAATTTGTATGCGGGCGGATCGGTGATCGATCCCTCTCTATCGTGACCGAACTGAATTGTATTTCAATTTCAGTTTGGAGCCCAACAGCTGAGATACATCACGCATCTCAATGACTCGTCCTTTGATTCTGCTCTCTTTGATTTTGCTGCTGCTTTTTGAAGATGAGTATTCAGATTCGTTTCAGAAGCAGATTTCAGGGAAACAGCAGAAGCGGCGCCAGAAGGAACCCCAAATGAATTAGAAGAAATAGGTAATAAACTGGGCATTATTACTAGATTCTTGAAATGGAAGGCCCGCTGATCTGTGAAGAATCTGAAGCCCTGGATGGCTCCCACTGCCGCCATACAAGAAGCCCTCTTTGAAATAGAACTCATATTTCTTTCTTCCTTTCTCTGGATTTAGATTGGGATGCCAAACAAAATAAACAACAATAACAATTGTGAATTGCAGACTGAGAGTACACTTGAGTTGAATGGATTGGAATGATTGATTCTTTATTTATTTATAAGCGTGGAGGTTATCCCAAGCCAGCAGGCAAAGAAGAAAACACGGTATTAAACCAAAACCACTGGAATACAGTAAAAAATACAATTCATTCCGTCAGCGGTTGTCCACAGAAATACAATCCAATCCACTGGAATATATTCGCATTTAGTTTGGCTGGCTGGTTTTTCATTTGTTTGTGGGCGCTTGATGAGTGGTAATTTTGCATATGAAAACAAAATAAAAAAGTGTAGGTCCCCTAGCACTTAACGGCAAGGCTCTGTTTTGCCTCGGCAGAAGTGGGCCAGAGAGGGAAGATACTTCACATAGTTCTCAGGATTTTGGTAAAGGCGGTAAGGGTTTCCAGAAATCCCGCCCACCTTATCCCTAACGTGTTTCGCATCCCATCTAACATCTATTTAGATCTTATTTACAAAGTTGTTGATTGTTGATTTAATAAGTATGTAAACAATTTATTTTATTAGTTACAATTTTCTTACTTGATTTTATTAGGTAATTATTGATTATTATGTTATATATAATTTGAGTGAGTTTAATGGTTAATAACAAGTGTTTTTTTTTAAAAGATTATAAGTTCAAATCAGAAAGAAAGATATGTATATTTTCATAAACTTTGCTAATATATATATAGATATAGATATAATTTTCATATTTAAAAAAATTAAATAATATATAATAAATTATTGTAATTAGTTTGATTAAATAAATTGTTTTAAGATAGAATTTATAAGAAGATATTTCATTTGTTTTAATTAAAATATTAATAATGATTCCCATTGATGGTTATACTTTCCCTTCATTTTAATATTCTTACAAAGAGAAAATGGTTCCACAAAGTTATATATAAATATAAATAAAAAAATAACCTTATACAACTCCATATACCCTTCCTTTTATATATAAAAGGAATGGTATATGGAGTTGTATAAGGTTACTTATATCTTGAGATATATATTCTTGGATTTAAAACATAAATGTTAGAGCTTATTGATTTCAGTGGTAGTGGTAGTTTGATAAAAAAATCTTATGCATGTTAAATAGATAATTAATATAGATAATTATAAATTTTATATATTTTAATTTTAAATAATATTTATTTTATATATGTAAATGTATCTAGTAAACATGATAGAATATTTGGACTATAATTATATAGTTAATTTCATAATAATAATAATAATCTAATTTTAAGATCACTTCTAAGCTCAAGCCAAACATCTAATGATGTAGTCTAAATATTCTACTTTTTTAACCTTTTGCGTCTACTTGTTTTTCCGACAAGTTTTGTCTCAAATCCGGTCAAAAAGTCACATGGATGGATGGAATTGCAAATTTCAGTGGTTGAGATTACATATTTCAGGTGCCTTGGAGTTTTTGAGAGTGTTGAATCCATTTATGCACTTAAAAACTCCATTTAAACAATGTAAAATTGTGATTTCACCACTAATAGATTTTCGTGATTCCAGTGATAATGGCCAACAAAAGTAAAAAATGTAGAACGTTTAGACTACGCCAACACCAAATTGGTGTATGAGACCCATTTGTTTGTGTGACAAGGGACCCCCTCCGCCTACACCAAATTGGTGTATGAGACTCATTTGTTTGTGGGACAAGGGACCCCCTCTGCCTACACCAAATTGGTGTATGAGACCCCTTTTGTTTCTACCCCTCTAGGTTTGAACATATTACCTTGTAGAAGGAAACATACACACATATATCCCCTCCATTCATATTATTTATAATGTCAAATTAAATATTAATCTTAATCTTAAATGAAATCAAGGAAATTAAGATAAACAAAATTTAATTTAGGTCATGTTTTAGATTTTCAATAGATAGAATGAAGTAGAAGACATAATAGCTTAGGGCCAGAGTGCTTACTTATATTTGTTTGGGAATTATTTGTTTAAAAATACACTAATATAATATAATATAATGCAAATTGTTTCAAAATTGAAACTATAAAAACATATAAAGATTGAAAAGTATTAAACCAATTAACCTTGAAAAAACATTGCGATGATAATAAATACACACAAGAAATTTGAATAAACAAAACCCTTTAATAAAAGTGAGAACGTAACAAAACCATCATACACTAAAACAATAGAAACAACCCCTTTACCTATGGAAAAAATAGAAAAAAAACCCTTTAATGACATAGTGTAACAAAAAGATCATTAAATTATGGTTTCACCACATGTCCCACTACTTCATTAGCCATCTAAAACTCAATTGCATTATCATAGAGTGAAGCATACTAGAAAAAATATTTATGGTTTCCCTCTGCCAAGTTGGTTTGGAGGGAATTGGAAGGTTTCATGGGCTTTAGGGATGCTTGGTTAGGAAACTCTATTGAAGATGGACTCTATCACTAGTGTGTCAATCCTACTACCAAAGACATCACGACCTTCCCTATAATAATTGTTTGGGGTACTTCGTTAGCATGAAATTCTTGGATATTCGAGAAAAAAGTGATAACCCCAATTCAATGTGTGATTCAAGGGTGGAATCTACTTTCATATTTTAAATAGTGGAATGTCCAAAAACCTCTTTGATAGGTGGTTGAACAAGTATGATTGATCGATCAAAACCTTGGGCTTATTTTGATGGTGCCGCTCAAGGTGAACTCTTAATGGGAAGGGTGGGAATCATTTTACATATTTCTAAATCACATGTTATCAAATTCAAAGCAAGCATTGGTCATGGACCTAACAGAAAGACTGAATTGGTGGCCCTAAATTGTTTATTAACTCTTACAGTTGAATTTGGGGTTTCTAATCTACAATTTTTTTGTGATTCATTGAATTTCATATTAATTGGATTAGGAAGGATTTCAAACTAAGAAACTTCAACCTTCAACCTCTCTTTGATGAAATTATGGGTATTGTTGAGGGTTTCACTTAGGTCTCCTTTTCTCATATCCACAGAGACCGAAACCAAAGGGAAAATTCCTTGTTTAAAGAAGGTTGCCAACTTCAACAAGGTGAATAGATTGTACAAGAAGTTAACAATAGGGCGCACACTGAATTCACTCACATTCCATTTTGTTTTATTTTAATAGTGTTTTTTTTGGTAGGTTTAGTTTAGTTGAACAAACTTATTTGGAAAAATGTATGTTATATTACTTTTTTTTTAAATATGTATAAGTGTATTTTGAATAAATTTTGATTAGAACACTCGTCTATCAGCCATATATTTGAGAGGTATGGTGTGATATTTTATAAGTGAATAGCTAGATACAGATCCCACATTGCCCATGAATAGTCATGGACTTATATAAGTCTCTTTTTTCCCCTTAAATAAGTGCTAAACTGTTGTACAAACATTGATATATGTGATTTTAATCTATATGAATAAAATTAAAAATATATATATATCGTTCCAAAAAAATGCGTGGTGACGACAGGATTCTAGGTTATTTCAATCAGCCGATCTCCCTTGGTAACGACAAGATTCTAGGTTTGGAAGCACTTTCTATTTTATCCCAGCCTTTGGTGACTGTGCTTAATCAGAAACATTTTCATACTCTTGCACAGGTCAGGAATCCCACAGACAGTCAACTCCTATGCAATTATTGGTTAAAAAGTTGTGATTTGAATCTCTTGGGTGACCTGGCATCCGAGTGGGACCACTACAGGAAGGCCCTCATAGACTCTGGAATTCTTTTACAGGATAAAGTTGATATGATGATGTGGACCGTGGGGGATAATTCTAGAATCCCAATGGTAAAAAACATATATCGAGGCATTGTTTCTACAAAAATGTTGAAAAATATTGATAGGTGGCAGCTATCCATTTGGCACTGGAAAATCCAGCTCAAGGTCAAGTTATTTATTTGGCTTGTTGTGGAAGGTAGGATACTGACTTGGGAGTCCCTGCAGTCGAGAGGTTGGGAAGGACCCAACCGATGTTCCTTGTGTAAGAATAGTATTGAAACTATATCTCACTTATTCATTTCTTGTCCATTTTCAGTTGCAGTGTGGGATCTTGTGAAGAAAAATGTGAACCATAAGAATGCTTGGATGGGAAACACTGTGTCTGAGTGTTTCAAGAATTGTTTTGAGGATAGACTGACATCTATCCATTTGATTGCTCACCTGTGTTGGTTTATACGATTGAGCAGAACAAAGATTTCTTCGAAAACCACAATCCATGGATCCAAATGGTTTTTATTAAAGCTTGTGCTCTCCAAGACAAGCTTCCAGGTCCTATGAAAGATAGGCCCCCAAAATCTATTCTCTTTCCTCATCATATGGGTGATGATTTTGCGTGGTTCGATGGGGCATCACAACTCAATGGAGCTGTCTGTGGGGCGAGTGGTATTATAAAATCTCAAGATACCACAGTTATCAGATGGATGTCTAATTGTGGCAACAGTTCAAACAGAAGGGATGAATTATTAGTTGCCTAGGCCTCCCTTGTGATTTTTGATCTAGTGTCTTACCATAGTCTTCGGGTTATGGGAGACTCTAGAGTGATTATTGAATGGATCTTGAATAAGGGTAGACTCCATGTAAGCTCTCTTGAAGGCTGGAAAAACATAATCAAATCCCTTATTAATCATTTCCAGAATATCAGTTTTCACCATGTCTATAGGCACTTCAATTCGGAAGTTGATGCCCTCTCCAAGCAGGCTCTTGGGGAGCCAGAAGGACATATCTCCTTTGTTCGATGGTATAAGGGGATTGAAGGCCCCAGGGAGATTGATAAAATTCACTAGTATTTATCTTTGGAGGCGTTTCGACTCTTGCTTTATAGTGTTAGAGTTTTTTTTTTTCTTTTTGATATTGTGACTTTCAGAGATTTGTAAGAGTCTAGTAAGACTGTATTCTACTAGATCTGGTAAGTTTATGTGGTTTTTTTCTACTAGCTTTGGGAGAAAGAACATTTTTTTTTGTAACTACAGAAATGACTTATTGAAGTGCACTGCGATGTAAACAAATTATATTCCTAATATAATTGAGCAAATTTTCATCTGGAAAAAAAAAGTTGAATAAAAATAACTATTTTAATTGAAGATTAAAAATGCATAATATATTAATAGAGGCTCTAGAAATGACAAAGAAAATAATCTCATTCATTTAACTAAAATTTCAAACCATATATGAATATGTTCATTGGGGGTTAACCATATCATTCCTCATATTAAGCATCTAGACACCACTAACAAAATTTGTACTATATTACAAAGTATTACAAAGGTATAATATTTCAAATAGGCCTAGAATTTTCAACCACCCAAATCTTCTTTCCCTGCTTATCAGATGTCTTCCATGAACGAACTTAATTTTGATTATTTTTTCCCACTTACATCCATGCAAACTAACTAAAGTACAATATGACTTATTGCGGTGACTAACATTTTTAAACTCTAAACTGGGTTGTTTAACCGTTTTGTGTTTTCGTCTTTTTTGTCTAAATTTGATGATATAAATATGCATGAAATCCCAATTTTGTGTTGTTTAAATTGCATTTTTGAATGTAGAAATGGATTCAGCATGTTGAAAAATCGTTGAAGATTATACAGAATTAACCACTCAAATCTTCAAAACCAACAATTTCTTACAGTATTTCCAGTGAAATTAAATAGAAAATATCCCAAAAAAGACCAAAACATAGAACAGTTAGAGTAGAGCTTTCTAAAACTAGTTCTGAGAGGTTTGTCTTTGGTATCTTTTACAAAACATGCGATTGCAATTCAAGTAGTTTCTGATTCGATATGTATCTTTGCTAGTGTTTTCTTTGTTAAGTTGATTCCATATGTCTCTTTGCCATTGTTTTCATACTGTTGTGCCTTGAGGCCACCAGATTTAGGGATAATGGTTTTGCCTCCTAGAACCATGGGGATCTATTTTGTATTTCCTTGCCTTTGATGATCTCAGTGTTTTCCCTCTTGAGGATGGCAAGAGGTTGCCTTGTGAGCGCCATTTCTACTAGAGAGCTCAAATAAAGCAATCGATGATCAGTATGTATGAGTGCTGAAGATTTTATTGTGAAAATATGGGATTGGGTTATCGATGGCTGAGTGATGTTTCAAGTAGATTTTTCAAGAGCAACCTTCGTTTGTCTTGATCACGGATGAAGTGAAACTGGTACAACAAAACTTTGGATGGCTAGGTGATTATCTTTTAAATGATATGAACATATTGAATTAGAGGTGAGAAATGTCATAAAGGAAATGACCGATTACATGTTTGAAAGGATAGGAAGATAAAAAATGGTTTTCCAAACCCAATGGTTTGGAGGACCAAATTTTGAGCAAAAACCCTCCCTTAAACATGCCTTCGACATAAATATGTTAACGCCATTGGAATTTGTAAACTCCCACGATTCAAAACACCATCCAAATGCTCAAGGAACAGAGAGTAGTAGAAGCAACAGACAAATTGAACATGGCGACCAAAATATTTGACCTCGCATGGGAGATCAAGAAATTGAAACATCAAGTGAAAAACAATCTAGGTTGTTACCCGCTATTGCCTGGGGGATTGCAATATTTGTGGAAGTTGAGATGAAAAGGATGTTACAGAACCCTGTGAATTTCCCATATAAATAAATGGTGAAATGATTCAAAATGATAGGGGAAACCAACCAGAGCTTGAGAGAAAAAGAGACCATAAACTTTATCACAATATTTTTCTGAATCTGTTTTTGATGAGCCCATAAAATTACTTTCATTCATTACAAAATACATTCATTATATACAATTTGTATGCTGACGGATTGGTGATCAATCCCTCTCCCTATTCATCTCTATCGTGACTGAACTGAATTGCATTTCAATTTCAGTTTGGATCCCAACAACTAAGATACATCACGCATCTCAACGAGTCATCCTTTGATTCTTCTTTCTTTGATTTTGTTGCTGCTTCTTGAAGATGAGGATTCATATTCATTTTAGAAGGAGAAGAAGCAATAGCATATTTCAGGGAAATAGCAGCAGAGCCAACGCCAGTGGTAGAAGCAATCCCAAAAGAATTAGGAGAAATAGGTAATAAATTTGGCAGTATTAGTAGATTTTTGAAATTTAAGGCCCGCCGATCTGTGAAGATTATAAAACCTTGGATGACTCCCACATCTGACATACAACAAGCCCTCTTTGATATCGAACTCATCTTTCTTTCTTCCTTTCTTTAGATTTAGATTTGCATTGCAAACAAAATTGGCACTTAGACCGAGAGTACACTTAGATTGAGTTGAATGGATTGACACGATTGATTCCTCTTTATTTATAAGAGTGGAGGTTATCATAAGTCAACAGAGAAGAAAATATGGTATTAAACCAAAACCACTAAAATATAATTAAAAAGTACATTTACTCTATGGGCGGTGTCCACCGGAATACAATCCAATTCAATATCCTCGCATGTAGTTCCACTAGCTGGTTTTGCATTTGTTTGTGGGTGATTTTGGTTCGTTGAAGTGCGGTTTTGCCACTCTAGCACTGTACGATAAGGGATCTATTTTGCCTCGGCAGAAGTGGGCCACAGTGGGGAAGTAGTTTCCCAATTCCGAGGGTTTTGGTAAAGGAAGAGGGGTTTCCCAAACCCTGCACCACCTTATCCCAAACAAAACATTGTATCCACTCTAGTATTGTATGGCAAGGGCTCTGTTTTTCCCAGGCATTTAGCAGTGTGATATTAAATGTTAACATTATTAACAAATTGACTAGGTGATTGGGTAAACATTATGTATTTAATAATTAGGTAAACAAATATTCTAGAAATGAATAATAATAGTAATATCGAAGATGTAAGAAATCGACAAAGACAACTAATTAGAAGACATGCATTGAATCAAATGCAAAAAATAATAAAATTTAAAGGGAAGACATGAGGATACAGAAAAATGAGAGACAGATTGTGACGACGACAAATGACTAAGGATCAAAGGGAAGACTAATGAAGAAATGATCATGAAAGAAAAATACTACAACTGCAAAGAATGAATGAGGATCAAAGGGAAGGACATCGAAAAAAGGATTTAGAAAGAAAAAGAGTGTGTTTCCAAAGAATGGACGAGGAAGGTAAAGAAGAACATAGAAGTCAATGATATAACATGAAAAAATAGGGTGCATTGATTTCATTGATAGTGATATAACACAAAACAACATGGTGCATTGATTTCAGTGATAATGATATAGCAGAAAAACAATAGGGCATATTGATTTCAATAATGATATTAAAAAGATGATTTAGAGAAATAAGGGAGTCTAAATGATTTCAATAATGATATAACACAAAACACTATGGTGCATTTATTTATTAATTGCTCTTATTTTAAAAATGACATAATGCAAAACGGTACAATGCATTGATTTTATTGATGACACTATGATAAAGGATTTAGAGAAATTCGTTGCATTGATTTCAGTACTGACATGAAATGATTCTCCATAATCAAGTAGTTGTATTCATTTTAACAATGATATAACACAAAACAATATGGTGCATTGATTTCAGTGATAATGATATAATACAAAACAATATGCCATATTGATTTCACTGTTCATATTTAAAAAAAAAAATGATTTAGAGAAATAAGAGAGTCTAAATTATTTCAACAATGATATAACACAAAACAATAGGGTGCATTTATTTTAGATATGGTAGAATGAAAAATGATTTAGAGAAATTAGTTGCTATGATTTCAATAATGACATAATGCAAAACAATGCAATGCATTGATTTTAGTGATGACACAATGATAAACCGTTTAGAGCAATTAGTTGCAATAATTTCAAAAATGACATAATGCAAAAAAATATGCATTGATTTAAGTGATGATAAAATGAAAAATGATTTAGCATAATCAAGTTGTATTCATTTTAACAATGATATAACATAAAACAATAGGGTGCATTGATTTCATTGATCATACTATGAAAAATGATTTGGTGCATGAATTAATTGAGGAAATGATACGAATGAAATTAATCCTCTATATTGATTTCAATGTCACTATGAAAAATGATTCAGTGCATTAACTAATAGAAGAAATGATATGAAAAAAATCAATCCTCTATATTAATTTCAACTGTGAGATATTGCAAATTATCAAGCAAAATGAATTGGGGACAAATGAATTTAGCAATAATGGAGTGAAATCCAATTTCAAAACATATATATAAGTCCAAGTCCTATACTTTGTTTGGTTAGGTGTGATTTATCTATTAATATTTGCACATTAAAACCATTATAATATTAAGATATATAAAACTTGAAAAACCTTACCAGGTATAAAATTCCTCAAGGTCTCACTTTTGCTACAATTTCTCCAATTAAAGCTTTGCATGGTCTCTATTTTCAACCTCCATTTCCATATGATCAATATAAAAAGATGGAAAATGTCCAGGTGTGTGTAGGAAGAAAACATAACAAGATAAATTGATATCAATTACTATGTAATATATGAGTTATTCAATATGTTCATCATATCACTTCTTAATGATATGCTGTAGTATATATGTTATTCAATATATTGACAATTCCATTTTGCTATTATTCAGAATATTCATCTCTAAACATTGTTACTTTGTTATTATTCATCTTAAACGTATACATATAAATAAAGATTATCATTTAAAAATTTCAGCCCGAGACTGGAACTTGTCAGTGTTTCATGGAAACCTACATAAGAGACCTAGCTAAAGCATACACAAACAAAACTTATCAATAAAAGGAAGAGAGATACAATATGAAAAATGAGGATCAATGTATATTATGATCTATTTAATGAGTGATGGATGTTCCCTCATATAGGCAATGACATCCTATAATTAAGAAAAGTGAAGAAGTAGTGAGCTGCATTGAGCTTTTCTTAGGAATGCATGCACAATAGTGATGGTCTAAAAATAGAAAGTCTAAAATAGAAATAACTCTAGTGAGCTTCAGTAGGAAATAGTAAAGTACAGAAAAGCTCTAGTACACTCCCACTGAACTAGTGAGTCAGAAATAGAAATCTCTAACACCCCCCCTAAACATCACTATAGAGTAAAAAATGAGTCATGGCTACTAGGCCATATTAGGTACTCATGTAAAATGAAACTAATGAACACTGAATAAAAGTTAGGAAAGAAGAAAAACCACGTGGGAATAACACACCCCCCCCCCCTCAAAAGACAATGCATCAAAAGAAAAAAATGGCATTTGTTGCTAGGCAACGGTTTTCTTCACTACAAGATGATCCCGCAAAATATGAAACTTCATCCCAGTGAAGGTCTTGGTGAATATGTCGACAATCTATTCAGAGGAAGGACAGAACTGCAAATCAATGATCCTATCATGTACAAATATCTAATCAAATGCATGTGGACCTCAATGTGTTTGGTTTGTTGTTGTTGTACTGGATCTCTACAAAATCTCAGTGTACTCTGATTGTCACACCATATGATAGTCAGACAATGAAACTGGATACCAAGCTCAGTAAGGAACTGTTGAAGCCAAAGTGTCTGAATGACACAGTTGACTACTCCTCTATACTTGACCTCTGTGGAAGATAAATCAATGGTTGATTGCTTCTTACTTGACCAACAAATTGGGCTTGACCCCAAACTGAGAGTGTACCCGGACGTGGACTTGCGATCTGTGCTATCATGATCCAGGAGTATCTTCACAGTCGATAGATTTTTAGTCGACTTCAAATACTGCCAATATTATCCAGTCAACAAAGATCTCGCAAGGAGATTTCGGATGCAGTTGAAATGAGGTTCACTAGGCTTCATATGCTAGGGATTTATGCTTGTTGATGTTGTGGGAAAAATGGCATTGTAAAATGATTAATACATGAGATAGGGTTCTCATAATTATGTATTTTTCATTATTTTAAAGGGATTATTTGGTGCAAAATCCATGTTGGATTTTAGTCCCTAGTCTCAAAGAGATTCCTATGGGGAGTTGAGATCCTCAAGGATGGTTGAGAGATATGCTCCAACCAAATCCCTTGAGATATGCCAAGATCCTAATTTAGGGGATCTTGAGAGATATTATCTCCATAAAAATATTGAGGTGGTTTAGATGGAGATGTTATATAAACCCTTCTTGGGGGTCAAGTGGGGCTAGCTTGAGGAAATCTTATTGAGAGATTATTGATTCAGAGGATGTCTTTGTAAAGGAGAAATAGGTTGTAGGCTTGTTTATGTAGCCCTTTTGAAGAAGAAACAATAAAGCAGTTTCATGGGATTCATGAATCTAGAGACGTAGCCAGGGGGTCTAGTGAACTCTGTTATCACATTGTTGTCTATGTTGTATGTGTGTGTATGGATGCATTCTTCCTTGGACAAGTAGAGTTTTTATTTATAAACATACACAATAGTTTGACAATTTTATGTGATTATTTCCTTAATGAAGCATGGTTAATTAATCAAATTGCTCGTATTCACATGCAATTTCGTCAGTAAAAGATATTATTTTGAAAATTTGGATGTAAGAAGATTCTCACCAAGTTTTCAGATCAAGTGGTATCAGAGCAGGTCTGACACTTTTGCAGATTGAGAATATCATCATGGGAAAAGGATTGAAGAAAGCATGGCTTCAAGAATTGGAGGAGATAAATCAAATCATTCAAGCAGAGAATGCGGAACTCAAAATACTTCTGCAAGTTGCAGAAGAGGAGAAGCAAGAAATTCAAGATAGGCTGCAAATGAAGGATGACCTCTTGGCCAAAATCCAAAATGGTGAAAAAGTGGAGGAAAAAGAAGAGTCCACAATGCAAAGGAGACTGCCATCCACTGTAGATGTACAAACTCAAACTAAAGTATGCAATGAAAGTGTTTCATCATATTCTCTTTCATCACAGTATGCTAATAACGTTGGCATGAAGCTCCTCATGAAGATGGGATACCGAGGAGGTGGACTTGGCACTAATGGCCAAGGAGTCACTCATCCGTTGGAGGTAGGACCAAGAACACGATTTGAAGGTTTGGGTTATGGTAAGGAAGAGAATGGATAATGCTCAAAGGTTTCTAAAGAAAAATCCATCTCTTCACCATTAGATTCCAAGAAAGGAATCAAGTCACCTATTCCTCAACAGAACAAGAACAAGAACCTGTTAAGAAATTATAAAGGACATTTCAATTATTTTCTTGCATATAAGAAAAATGATTTATGTTTTAGATCTTCTAAACATGATGTAGCTAAGAATCATATGAAGAAATTTTGGGTTAAGAAGATTGATGTGTCCAATGGAAGTAAGAAAAATAAAAACCACACCTTCTAAGTCCTCCTATCATGAATGCACCGTTGAATGGAAAGAGAAGAAATTTTTTCATCTACTGCAAAATCAGTGGCCATTGGGAGAAGAAGTGATGGAAGTTACATCCCAAAATTCGCCACAAACCAAGCAACAGGAAGATTGTGAAAGACCCCGTGAAGAAGGAGGCTCCATCAACCATTGTAAAAGCATGATTAAAAGAAGAAAGTGCTTGGTGTCGGTTGGGTAAATATTTTATAATAGTTTTGCAAGTTTTATTTCTCCTATTTTGGAAATTTTGGAGTTATATGGGGGCATGTATCCTCCCTAATGAAGAAACTGGTCAAAAATTTTATGTCTCGAGTTCTGGAATTAACTATGCCAGATTGAAAAACTCATCGAAACGATTCCAACACCACTTGAATCATGTTGAACGGACTCAGTACAAGAATGTTTTGTGATGATTGCACTTACGAGACAGTTCCTGCAATGAGTGTGCCCACAAATCTTAAGAATCTGCAGTGGCACAATCAGTGGGAGATAATGGAAGGAATAGCTCGTGTATTGGCTAACCTTCATCATGATTATATTTTGCTCTTCATCCATCGCAACATATTGTGCGGTAATATGTTACTTGACTCGACAATCCAAGTGTATGTCACTGACTTTGGCATTGCCAAGTTTCTTAACGTCCACACTAAATCAAACTGGAATAAAGTTGTAGGCTCCTTTAGATACATGAACCCAAATTAGGTTATACAATGAAAGTAATGGAAAAGTGCGATGCCTAGCCACAGATCTGCGAGGGCCCGAGAGTAAAATTGAGGTCGAATTTCATTATTTCAGAGGGATGGTCAGCATATTATGTTGGACGTCGCATGGCCATTTGCAAGGCCAATGTTTCTCTGTTTATATATTACAGCGCCTTATTATTTGAAATCATAATTGATTGAGAAGTTATGGCTCATCTTTATGAAGCATATGGGGACCTTGGAGTCGACACCATGCAATGTATCATGTTTTGTCTCTTGTTATGCCACATGTACATTTGAGGCTTGCAAAACAATAGCCAAGTGGAAACGTTCACAAGCACTAATAAAGATGGATTTCATAGCTTGATACTATATTCAAAGAAGATTGTGGGGAAATATCGCTTGCTAATGTGTTGTCATAAGAGGTCCACCGGCATATGGACGTATAGAGGCATGAAATTGTGGAACAAGTTCTACATAATCTCCCAGTCAATCCCCAGAAAATCCCAGGCACAATAGGTGTCAGTTTCGTGTTGTTGTTAGTACCAAACCAAGAAACCAAAACCTCTCTATACAACTGATGAGCACAAGCCTGCCTTAACTACTTCTCCATCTGGATTGAATTTTTCCTCTGTTTCCAAGTACCCTCGCAATGAATACGTTATTTTGACATCTGGAAGAGGTAACAGTCCTGGTTATCTTCCACGAAAAGACCGTCGAATTGATGAAGTCATCATTTATTGAGGGAAATTGATTCTCTTGGATCTGCTTACAATCGCTATGCTCGAAAAGGGATTCCTATTTTTCTGTTGCAATTTATGCAATTTTTGGTGGTGCTCCATCAACTGCTGCAACAGATTCAATACTGGATACTCTGTCAAAACCCTTGGCATGGAAAAAAGTACTAGGGAAATCAAATGTGGTTGTGTTTAATTGGATATTCGTAAGATTACTCTGTCACGTTGTCGGCTACAATATAATTTTTTGCCAAATCCTTCTTTTAACTTCCTCTGCAAACAGAGTGTGCCTCATCTCAAAATGACCAACAATATCAATGGGGCTCATGACTTTCCTTTTTGGTGGTCTTCTCATCACGCGAATCGATCGGATGGTCAAGCTCTTTATCTTTGTTTTTTTTCCACAATATTGTGATATGAGTAGCCGCAATAGAATAGATATTGAAGAATATCAATTATTGTTGTCCTAGTTTTAGAGCTTGTGTCTCTGACAAGGATATCAAGTGCACTGGGAATCCTTTGCACGAAATATTGCATAAAATGCATGCAAAATAGTTGCAGGTGCATATGTCATCAACAAGACAAATTAATCACCTCTTTGACATCAAGGAGATCATTTTCTACGCTGACAAAATATTGTTTGCAGGAGTAGCTAACAAGCAGAACACTGGGTTGAATGATTTGGCTGCTTCATCGAGTGTTTAATGAGGGCCATGTCTGTGAGAAATTCAAGTTTTATTATTTTATCACAATCACCACATGGGTTGTGTATTAATGATGAAATCAAGGATTTATTTTTGTTTCTTTCTTTGGTGTTGTACTTTTGCGCCTAAAGCCTTGTGATCATTGTAATCACGGTTGAAAGAGACATTTTGCCTACGCCTGTTTTGGCATTTATTGTAAAATTGACCATGAGTATTTTATAAACTCATGGTAAGTATGGTCTTCATCTACAGATCATGTAGTGGGAAAGTGCATTGTTGAGTGTAGGATGCTACCTCAAAACTAGTAAATGTATTGCATATATTCAAAATACTTTTGGAGACCAAAAATTTTCTTCGTGCGAAGGTTTGATCCCGGAGGATCTTCACAGTCGACAGATTTTTATTCGACTTCAAATACTACCAATATTATCTAGCCAACAAAGAGTTCGCAAGGAGATTTTTGATGGAGTTGAAATGAGGTTCACTAGGCTTCATATGCTAGGGATTTATGATTGTTGATGTTGTGGGAAAAATGGCATTGTAAAATGATTAATACATGAGATAGGGTTCTCATAATTATGTATTTTTCATTATTTTAAAGGGATTATTTGGTGCAAAAGCCATGTTGGCTTTTAGTCCCTAATCTCAAGGAGAGTCCTATGGGGAGTTGAGATCCTCAAGGATAGTTGAGAGATATGCTCCAACCAAATCCCTTGAGATATGCCAAGATCCTAATTTAGGGGATCTTGAGAGATATTATCTCCATAAAAATATTGAGGTGGTTTAGATGGAGATGTTATATAAACCCTTCTTGGGGGTCAGGAGGGGGGAGCTTGTGGAAAGCTTATTGAGAGCTTATTGATTCAGAGGATGTATTTATAAAGGAGAAACATGTTGTAGGCTTGTTTATGTATCCCTTTTGAAGCATAAACAATAAAGCAGGTTCATGTGATTCATGAATCTGGAGACGTAGTCAGGGGGTCTAGTGAACTCTGTTATCACATTGTTGTCTATGTTGTATGTGTGTGCATGGATGCATTCTTCCTTGGATAAGTAGAGTTTTTATATATAAACATACACAACAGTTTGACAATTTTATGTAATTATTTCCTTAATGAAGCATGGTTAATTAATCAAATTGCCCTTATTCACATGCAATTTCGTCAGTAAAAGATCTTATTTGGTGCAAAAGCCATGTTGGATTTTAGTCCCTAGTCTCAAGGAGAGTCCTATGGGGAGTTGATATCCTCAAGGATGGTTGAGAGATATGCTCCAACCAAATCCCTTGAGATATGCCAAGATCCTAATTTAGTGGATCTTGAGAGATATTATCTCCATAAAAATATTGAGGTGGTTTAGATGGAGATGTTATATAAACCCTTCTTAGGGGTCAGGAGGGGGTAGCTTGTGGAAAGCTTATTGAGATCTTGTTGAATCAGAGGATGTCTTTGTAAAGGAGAAACAAGTTGTAAGCTTGTTTATGTAGCCCTTTTGAAGCAGAAATAATAAAGTAGGTTCATGAGATTCATGAATCCAGAGACGTAGCCAGGGGATCTGGTGAACTTCGTTATCACATTGTTGTCTATGTTGTATGTGTGTGTATGGATGCATTCTTCCTTGGATAAGTAGAGTTTTTATTTATAAACATACACAATAGTTTGACAATTTTATGTGATTATTTCCTTAATGAAGCATGGCTAATTAAGTAAATGGCCCTTATTCACATGCAACTTCGTCAGTAAAATATCTTATTTTGAAAATTTTGATGTAAGAAGATTCTCACCAAGTTTTTAGATCATATCACCAGCCCAATCTGAATCTATGAAGCCTATGAGATATAATGCACAACCAACTACATAGTGAATCCCATCACTCATGGTGTCTTGAACATATCTGAGGATGCGCTTGGAGGCCTTCCAGTGCAGATCATGGGGTTCCTACATGTATTTGGAAACTGCTCCTACCGCATATTAAATATTTGGAAACTGCTCCCACCAACTATCAATACAAAGTGTTGTCCACTAATGGTGTATCCCTACCATCCTCAAGTCTGATCCCAGATAAGAAGGGTGTAGGTGCAAACTTACAGTCTGTCATGTGGAATCTATCCAGAATATCCCTGACATACTTAGCCTGAGAAGGTGTGATGTCGGAAGTATTTTGACTAATCTCAAGACCAAGAAAGAAGTGTAGTGGAGCCATGTCCGTCATAGAGAACTTGTCATGCAAAATATCTTTGACCAAAGCAATGGCTGAAGCAGAGCTACCAGTGATCAAAAGATCATCAACACAGAGTACTAAAATCATCACAAAGTTAGTAGTCCTTGGCATGTAAACATTGGAATCAGATTTACATCCAACAAAATCATGTGAAAGCAAGTAAGAATCCATCTTTTCATACCATGCTCTAGGTGCCTGCTTGAGGCCATAGAGAGACTTCTTTAGTCTGCATACTAAAGATGAGTTATGAATGAACCCTTGCGGCTGCTCCATGTAGATATCCTCTGAAAGGTCACCATGAAGAAAATCATTCTTCACATCCATTTGGTGAACTTCACATACTTTGGTTGCTGCAATGGCTAGATCCAAGCTAATGGAGTCCATATTTGCTATAGGAGAAAAGGTATCATCATAATCTATCCCATGAATTTGTTGAAATCCTTTTGCAACTAATTTGGCCTTGTACCTACTCACCTGACCATTTGCTTCTCTCTTGGTCCTATAGACCCGTTTGCATCTGACAAGTTTCCTCGCTGGTGGAAGTGGAACCAGATCCCAAGTATGATTCTCTAGGAGAGAGTCATGCTCCTCCTCCATGGTTGCTTCCCATAGTGGATTGCCAATAACCCCACTATAGGTATGTGGATCAGAAGATTGAACCATATAGCAATGCATGGGCATCATTGGTTCAAAAGATGAAAGTACATGAGAAGGATCCACATGCTGAGATTGATTCCTCCTCGAATCCAATGGATCCCCTACAAGGTTGCCTACTGCCTGAAGTGTGGAGTGTGCCCACTTGGGCATTTGCTGAAGCTCTGGCACTGGCTCCTCATTTGGTTGTACTACCTTCTCATCTGCATGTATAGAATCCTCTGAATCTGTGTCTGAATATGTAGCATCTGAGCGTGTGGAATCATCATCTCTGATGTCTGGAACTGATGGAAACACAAGATTCTATGCATGTTGCACTAGAGGTGCATGCAAAGGACTCTCCTCAAACTGAAAACTACGCTCAATGATGAGTCTATTTGTAGAGGGATGAATCAATCTATACCCCTTCACACCATATGGATATCCCACAAAGATGCAAGGTGTGCTCTGTGGATCTAAGGCTTTCCTCTTTTCATAAGGAATATGGGCCCATGCTCTATATCCAATTATGCATAAGTGTGTGACATCTAGTTTGTCACCTGTCCAAGCCTCAAAAGGTGTCCTATCCTCAATAGATCTATGAGGTGCTCTGTTCTTTATGTAAGCAACACAGTTAAGTGCCTCAACCCAAAGCTTGGAAGGAAGTGATCTTGCATGCAACATGCAACTGGTCATCTCCTTGAGAGACTTGTTCTTTCTTTCAACAACTCCATTTTGTTGTGGAGTGTATGGAACCGTGTGCTGCAACTGGATACCATCTTCATGACAAATATTCTGAACATATTTGTTGATATACTCCCCCCCATTGTCTGTACGAAGGATCTTGATTTTATTCCCAGTTTGTGTCTCTACTAGAGCTTTTAAGTCTTTGAGATGCTTAAAAACTTCAGACTTTTGCCTGAGAAAATAAACCCAAGTATATTGTGAGTAATCATCAATAAATGTAAGAACATACCTTGCTTTGTTAATCGACGGATGTGGAAATGGACCCATGAGATCACTGTGAATAAGCTCCAAGGAAGATGAGGCTCTCATTTCCTTCCCCTTTTCAAACTTCTCTTCAGGATGCTTGCCAAAGTTGCATCCTTCGCAAACCCCTTCAGAAAAGTGAATGCCTTGCAAGCCTTTAACCATTCCTTTCTTGGATATTTGTTGCATGTACCTAAAGTTTAAATGACCAAATATCTCATGCCATACTCTACTACTATCGTTATCATGGTTAAGTAACAAAGATGATTCATAGTCAGTAAACTTAGTGAACTTATACAACCGTGATTTGTGATCTACCTCACCAACTGCAATAATGGAATTGTCATGCATGTTAAGTACAGTAACTAAATCTGATGTAAATTCAAACCTTTTACCTGTTTGAGTGATCTAATAAAGTGAGAGCATATTTATAGAAAGCTTTGGAACATGTAAAACATTCTCAAAACTTCCATTAGGGAGTTCCACTCTTCCCTCTCCTACAAATGCTATTAGAGTATCATCCCCCATGAGAATAGGAGATCCAGAGCATGAACTCAAAGAAGTAAAAACTTCCTCTTTAGCTACCATATGATGTGATTCGCCATAATCTATAATCCATGAATCATGTGAGGAATTAATTGCAACCAAAGCATGATGATTACCCTTCTTAGGTGCATGGTCTTCTTCCTTCTTCTTCTTGGCTCCTTCAGGAATGAAATATCCAAGTTTATTCTTCTGAAGTACATGTGTCATAAGATCGATCTGCTTTTTCATGCATGTGGATTCTTCATGATTCAATTTATTGCAATATGTGCACTTCTTTCCCTTCTTCTTCTTCTTCCCTTTGGAATTTGAAGAATATTTGGAACCTGAAGAATCCTTGAAGGGTTTTGAATATCCCTCCTTCTTTGACTCTAGATGTAATAGCTCCTTTCATTTCTGCTTCAATTTCTGATTGAATGATCCATTTCCATCATGCATGGTGAGTGCATGTGCTTTGGGATCTTTCATGAGGTCCATCTATATGAGTTTTGTCTGCTCTTGTGTGAGATACTCAATGAACTGAGCCATTGTAGGCATTTTCCAATTTTCTCCCAAAAGACATCTGCCATAATGGAAATTGGAGACATATACAATGTATTCTGGTCCTAGCTTGGCCAAATTTGTTAGAATAAGTTTCTCCTCTTGTGTAGACTTGTCAATACCACATTCACCCAAGTTCAATATCAAAGATTTAAATTTAGTAAATAAATCTTGTATATTTTCAAAAAATTTAGGGTCTACGGTATTCAACTCTACCTCAAGCATATGACCTCGCATCTCATCCTGTTTTCCAAAGATTCCTTCCAAGGTGGTCCAGATCTCATTTGGAGTCTTGCATGTGGCAACATGAAACCATAAATCAGTGGAGACTAACTCAATAAGTAATCATGTGGCCTCATCCTTACGGTTCACCCATCTGGTCTTCTTAAGCGTTGATGTAGGTTTTGTTTATGTTGCCATCGTCAAATTGTACAATCCTTTTTCTTTTGAGTTGGAATGCGGTCTTCATCTTCCATTCAAAATAGTTGTACGGTGTGAGTATTATCACCAGACTTGATTAATAATTTTCATCGTCTCCATCCTTGCTATTGATTCTGAAAAGATCTTGAAAATCCAGATCGTGGATTCCAAGATATGATTGACGATTTTATGGAAGTTGTAGAGATGATAAAAACAAATATATCTCCTAAAATACGATGTGGATTTTGGAGATTTTTGGTGAGCATGAGCATCCCTATGTCATATGTCTCTGGTCAAAATTTTAGCCCGACCCAGATCGTGGATTTCGAGATATGGTTTTTTTACTGTAGAAAACCAATTTTCTAGAGTGTCTCACCCTGACAATGGGCAGACTAAGAGAATGTCGCACCCTAGTGAATGATACAATGCGACTATGTCACACCTTAGCTATGGATAGGCCGCGTTGATTTCAAAAAACTAAATGTCGCACCCTGGTGAAGAATACAGTGCGACAATGTCGCACCTTGGATATGTATAAGCTACGTCGATTTCTGGAAAATAAACTTCATAATTTTGAGTGCAAAAGTCACACCCTAGCAATGGATAGACTGTGTCGATTCCAATTGTCGCACATTTCAATAGGGATAGGTTGTGACTCTGGCGGAAACTAGGTTTACTCAATAATTAAATCCTCTTTCACTCTTCTTTGGCTTGTCTGGGTTGCTCCAAGCAGCTCGGCTCTGATACCATGTCAGTGTTTCATGGAAACCTGCACATGAGACCTAGCTAAAACATACACAAACAAAGTTTATCAAGAAAATGAAGAGAGATACAATATGAAGAATGAGCATCAATGTATATTATGATCTATTCAATGAGTGAGTGGTGTTACCTCATATAGGCAATGACATCCTATAATTAAGAAAAACGAAGAAGTAGTGAGTTGCAGTGAGATTTTCTTAGGAATGCATGCATAATAGTGATGGTCTAAAAATAGAAAGTCTAAAATAGAACTCTAGTGAGCTTCAGTAGGAAATAGTAAAGTATGGAAAAGCTCCAGTACACTCCCACTAAACTAGTGAGTCGGAAATATAAATCTCCAACAGAAAAAACATAGATCCATCTTAACTCCGAATCTATCATGTGCAGAGAGGCATCAAATCCCTTGAGGTGCAAACATTTCCTCAAGTTTTTCACTCTAAAAGGAGGTTTGCACCTCGAGGGATTTGATCCCTATTGGCGCATGATAGATCCAGAGTTAAGATGGATATATGTTGGTACAATAAAAATACAACTCATTCCATCGTGGGTTGTCCATGGAAATACAATCTAATCCAATATATTTTGGATGGCTGATTTTTCATTTGTTTGTGGGGGATTTTGGTTGGTTGAAATGTGGTTTTGCAAATGAAAACAAAACAATATACTCACCAATTTTTATAGAATTGAAATATTTTCATCAAAACTATTTGTCAAAACCAAATCTATATTCAAATTCAAACTTGATAAATATGTATTATATGTCTTCTCCTCATATATCGGTTTAATCACCTAACAAGACCTCTAACATTCTATGTGTGGAGATTCAAATCGCTGAAAGGAAATCTACTACCCGATTATATGACTTGTAAATTTAGTGAATTAATCAATACCAGTTGAAATATAGTCATCATCATCATCTATTTTTTAAGGTCACGACTAAGCTAGACACCAAATTGGTGTATGAGACCCCCTTGTTTGTGGGACAAGGGACCCCCTCCATCCAACAATTTGATTGGTAAAGTCTACGG
>ML785634.1:51932-87217 GCA_009831015.1 Picea engelmannii | reverse complement strand
TGTGCAAAAACAAAAAGTGTTTAATTCGCCAAATTCGGCAATAATCCTGTCAAATAGAACGAATATGCCAAAGGTGCTTGATTTATCAAATTCGGCAATAGTTCTGTCCAATAGAACGGATATGCCAAAAGGTGCTTGATTTACCAAATTCGGCAATAGTTCTGTCCAATAGAACGGATATGCCAAAAGGTGCTTAATTTATCAAATTCGGCAATAGTCCTGCCAAAGAACAAGATTGCCAACCTAGTGACAGTTAGCTAAATTTAGCCCTGTCAAAGAATGATGAAGACCATATACAAGAAAGATTCCAGTACAGCAAATGGCGGAATCGAAGATCTGCTTCGACATAGCAGGTGGTGCCTGCATTAATAATGAAAAAAAAAATTGAAGAATGTACATAGTTTTAAAAGCGACAAAAGATATTGATTTTGTAAATATAAAATATGAGGAAGAAGTTGTCAATTAACATAGATTACATAAAAAAATTATAATAATTAAATAACTAAGTACGTAAATATTTAACTAACAATATATATATTAAAAAAATTTCATTAAATTTTTTTATCCATCTTGATAATTGATAAATTAAATTTATAATACATCTAAACTGATTCCAAGAAAAAGAAAGATAAATTAAATTTATAATACACCTAAACTGATTCCAAGAAAAAGAAAATGGAGATTACTTAATAATGAAAAAGCCAACCAATAAAAATATAACTCATTCCATCGGGTTGTCCACATGAATACAATCTAATCCAATATATTTTGGATAGGCTGGTTTTTTATTTGTTTGTGGGCGACGCTTTTGGTTGGTTGAAGTGTGGTTTTGGACATGAAAACAAAACAATGTAGCCGCTCTAGCACAACACGGCAAGGGCTTTGTTTTTACCCAGCGGAAGTGGGCCAGACTAGGGACCTACTTCCCCATTTCCAAGGCTTTTGGTAAAGGTTTGAGGGGTTTCTAGAAACCTGCCAACCTTATCCTTAACATGTTTGCCATCCCACATCTATTTATATTTTATTTACCAAGTTGTTGACTTGGTAAGTATACTAACATTTTTATCATTTTTAAGATTTATTAAGTAATCGAGTAATCATTATGCACTTACGAGTATCATAATCAATGAAATAATATGATCGGGCTTCATTGTAATGGATGTGTTTGACTTATCCCTATCTATGGAATATGATGATTGAGTTGTATTTAAACATGTAGTTTCTTGGGCCTTTGCAAAGAAAATAAACCCATTCAAAGAATGAAAACTTGTATGAGAATTAATCTAAAATCTAAAAAAAAAAAAAAAACCTTTCAAACCATGCAATTTTTTTTATGTGACACCATCTTGAATAAGCAATCTTCATTAAGATCGTCATTCTTTGTGATGNTATATATATATATATATATATATATATATATATATATATATATATATATATATATATATATATATATATATATATGATGTTTTACATTGAAGAATGGCCTTGCATTTATAGGCTTTGTGATGACCATTCATGTAAAGTTATGTCTTTACGAATGAACATTTTAATAATATATTAAAGTCCTAAGTCTTATATTGTGTGTGTGTCTGTGTGTATGTATGTATCTATCTATTAACAATGTTATTTTATATACATAACATTGTCGTCTTCTTTAAGATGCTTCGTTCTTGAAGTATTGTAACTTGTTCTAACCCTAACCCTTTCTCTTTCCTTAATATATCTCACAAATCATCTTCAAAGCCTTCGGGTTGCAGTGGATTGTCATATTTTTCATTAACATGCTCATGACACTCCAAAATGAAGAGAAACATACATGCATCAACAACTACACATCATATTTCTCGATGAATTTGTACCTCAAGTTGATATTGTAATTAGGGTTAGGGTTAGTCGCATTATAGTTGTCTTCGTCTTATGCCATCTCAAGGAAGGAAATGTGTTCCTTTGGGTTGTAAGACAATGAAGAGCATCGACACAAAAAGGATTCCAAGGGGATTTCCCACAAATGGGTGTGCAATATTCTGTAGTGCTTTGGATACTTCATATGGGTCATCTTGTTTGACTGAGTAGTAGAGATCCTGAAGAATCTCTAAGTAGTTATTGAATATGAAAATTCCTTGAAAATGGTAAGGATGGTTTAAGAGAGTGGGCATATCAGGACACCGTGCCTGAGCAATGAAGTCATCACACTCCTTCATACCAAAAATTATACTCTTGGTTTTATAGTCGATAAATGTGTCGATTATTTTCATAATATTACTCCATAAATCCATTGCTATTTCTCATCTAGACATATCATCAACTAGTTCAATCCTTCTTAGGCCCTTGAAGGTCACATATCTTGAAGAAGTGAGACTCTCCAACCTTGGCATTAACCACGGTGAAAATAAAGTGGTAGAAACTTGGTGCAATCTCTAGATCATTTTGAATCTCAAAATAGAAGAAGAGATCCGTTAAAACATGCTACCCTCCCTCAATTATAATGCCATGGTCGATTGTAGATTCCCATGGACATGAATCAAGAGAAAAATCTCCATCCTTTTGTGGATTGAGAAAGTTGAGCATCTAAACAAGGGGTCCTAGAGGGTCACCGTCCAAGAATAAGTGCCTCATGAATGGATTTAAAGAAGGAATGATCATGAGCTGAGGAGGGAGGACACTGGAGGAGCCAATTAATTTAGCATTTTATTTCTAATTCTTTGATGCAAATGTACTTATAATATGAAGCATCGAGAGTTTCACCCCACAATCAACTGACAAGAATGCCAATGCCAATTCAATACCAATGTGGTTATCATGTAGTTGGGTATTCCACCCTTCCTATATTAATGACTCTAGTGTTATGATCATTTGATCAATCTAGGATTTAGATGAGTAGATATCGTTGTTTTCCCCTACATTTGTTGTCACTTTAACACTCTTGAAATTGAGTTGTAATTTTGATAACCTTCTAATTTTTTTGTTGCATCGTTATTTGTATGATTTTTTTCCAATGCTAAGATGTTTTATATTTTCTATAACTACAAACCAATATCCTTTTGGTATTTGATGAGTTAATTATTTCAGAGCGGATTTTATGATACTTTGTAAACTCTTTTTTCACCAATTTCAACTCAAGTAACTCTAAAAATGGGAATACAACAAGGTAAAAATCTTGTTGTTGGTAGGAGCTTGAATCATTTGGATTAAACTTTAGTTTTCTTTCTATCGTAGTTTCAACACTCCATGTGTATTCATTTTATTTCGTGAGAGGTTTCATAGATTTTTCAAGGAAGTCATCCACTATTTCTTATATCAGGGGTCTGATGTTGATTTCTTCATTTTTATGAGCAATTTATGGCTCTTCTTTAAGTTCCTTTAGATCATTGTGTTTTTTTTTAATCAATTTCACATTCCTTTTCAATTTGTTGTTTAATCAAATGGTAGATGAAAGGGTAATATATGGTGGACTCATATAAACAAGATTTTAACTAGATTAATAATATTCATTAAATTTTTAATAAGGTGGAACAAATTGAGGGGAGAAGCATCGTTACATTTATGTGGTGTATTATTTTTGGGGTCACATGACAAGGTAATGAGGAGTATTATTTACCATGATTTTTTGTTCCGAGGAGAGTTGTGAAGGTAAAGAGGAAGAGGAGGGTGCATAATACATCGAAGAAGGCTCATCAAGGAGGAGGAAGAATAAAATAGAACAAATAAGATGAAGGAATAAAGGAAATAAAACATAGCATAAATTTTGAAGAAGAAGAAGAGTCTAAGTGTCATAAGAGAGATAGAAGAAGGAATAGAAGAAGGAATTTGGAAGAAGAAAGAGGAAACATAAAATTATGCAGCGGGCACACACAATTCTATGTATTTGGAATTTGCTAAGGAAAGTTTAAGAATTGCAAAAGAAGAAAGTTGAAGTAGTAGTCATAGGAAAGAACATCATGTTTTCAAAATTATAGGTGAAGTTTGTATCCCTAGATTGAGACTAGAAAAAATTGTAATCATAAAATGTGAAGGGACTTAGAACTCATTTGTAAATTCCAAAGGAGAAATCCCATAAAGGTTTGTAATGTAAATTTCTGAAATTTCTGAAATCATTATAAAAACCTATTGAGCCAGTTTTATGAAAGAAATATTCATTGTCTTATGTAATGTTTTAATTGTTGTATGTGCAATTTATTGTGATTAGAGTTGTTGTCTCTTATAAATTTCAGAGTTTATTGTGCTCTCTTGCTTGTTTCGGTGGATTTAGTCTAAATTTTGGAAGGGGATTGAGGTTCCCTTTGCATCACTGTTATTAAAAACACACACACATAGAGATTTTGGAAGGAGACTGAGGTTCCCTTTGCATCACTGTTATTAAAAACACACACACACATAGAGACCTTGTAAAGCAGAGATGAAATGGGTAGAGCTTAAAGTGAAATGCAAAGTACTTTTAGCTATTGAGTCTTTGAACTTTCATCCCTTTAAAAAACGACCATACCTCTTAAAGTGAAATGCAAAGTACTTTTAGCTATTGAGTCTTTTTTTAAAGGGATGGAAGTTTTTGTTTTATTTGGAATTTAAAATAATATTTAAAGGAGTACCTTTATGAGAGGTGGATGGCGTGGATGTTATGCAAACTAAAGTGGATATAAAAGGTTTTTAAAAAATATATTTTTTATTATTTTAAAACCTTTTGGGGTTATTACTTAACCTTATTTATTAAAATTCACATTTAACCTTATTTATAATTCATCCACATTTAAAAGGGTTTTATAAGCAGTGGGTATTGGGAGATTTTTTGTGCTAATGGATAAGATGCAGAGTTCGAAGTTTGAAGTTGAAAAATTCAGCGGTAAAAACAACTTTGAGCTCTGGAAGCTCAAGATGCACGATTTGCTCATGCAACAAGGCGTGGTGAAGGCGCTTTTGGGAAAAGAAAAGCAACCTATGACCATAACAGATGATGACTAGGATGAGATGGATGCAAGAGCACTAAGTTCCATACGCCTATGTTTGGCCGACGATGTTCTGTTCAATATTGTCTCGGAGAAGACAACAGTCGGTTTATGGAGCAAGTTGGAAAGTCTATACATGACGAAGTCCTTGACAAGCAGAATCTACTTGAAGAGATAGTTGTACAGTTTGCGGATAAAAGAAGGTACAAAAGTTGCTGACCATTTAAATACTTTCAATACCCTTATAGTTCAATTGACTAGTATGGAAGGTAAATTTGAAGATGAGGATAAGGCTATTACACTGTTGTGTTCGTTGCCTGAGTCTTGGGATAATCTAGTCACCTCTATTAGCTTTAGCTCAACAAAAGTTTTAGATTATGACTCTGTTGTGGGAGCTTTGTTGGATGAGGAGAAAATCTAATAAAGAACCCTCAACTTCAGAGGCGATGTTGGTCAGAGGTCAAACTAAAGAGCAGAATGAGAGAAGTTCTTTCCGATCTAAGTCAAGACAAAGAAAGGGTAAAGCAAAATGTTGGCATTGTGGCAAAACATGACATCTCAAGAAAGATTGTTGGAAGAGAAAGGAATCTAAGGAAAACTCTACGAAGGAAGAAAATTTGACTGTAACAAATTTAGGTATATTTGATCACGTTTTATCCATTTCTAGTAATTTACAATATCAAGAAGAATGGAAATTAGATTCAGGTGCCTCCCACCACATGTGCTCACATAGAAATTGGTTCTTTTCTTACCAATATGTTGATGAGGGTGTAATGTTTATGGGAAATGGTTATCCATGCAAAACTGTTGGGGTTGGCAGTATTAGAATCAGGATGTTTGATGGTATTGTTAGGGAAATAACGGGTGTTAGATATGTACCCGCACTTAAATAAAATTTGATTTCATTGGGAGTGTTGGATTCTTGTGGATATAAGTATACATGTCAAGGTGGAGCTCTCACAGTGTCGAAAGGGAATTTAGTAGTGATGAAGGCAACAAATGTTGACAACCTTTATAAGTTGGAAGGAAGTACTGAAGTGGCATCTGAAGTGATAGATGTATCTTCTTGTTTATGGAAAAAGCATCAAGGTCATAAGAGCAAGAAATAATTGCAGGTACTAGTAAGAGGTAAATCAATTCCAGAGTTAAAATCTTTGTTTATGAATTCCTGTTTGTCTTATATCTCTGCAAGTTATGATGATGGTATAAAGGGATGTTGTGTGTGGGATCCTACTTATCACAAAGTCATCATTGACAGAGATATAGTATGTATGGAACAACCAAAAGGGTTGATTCAAGATCACAACGGTAAATTTGTTTGCATGCTAGGTAATTCATTGTATGGCCTAATGGTACCCAAGAAAATATACAAGAGGTTTGAATCCTTCATAGTGAGTCAGGATTTATCAAAGGGTAGGAATGACTATACGATTTATAGTACATTCACAGTCTTGATGTTCTTTTATCATGATATGCTCGATGCAAGCCGAAGCATGGATAAAATCAGTAAGAAAATGACTCAGGTGGACAGGACAATTAAGATGAGGGATCAAGGAGCAACAAAACAAATTGAGGGCATGAAAATATACATATATGGTAATGGTAAGCTATGGTTGGATTTCAATATGAACATTGTAAAACCATTTTTTATCCCTCTTTCTTTTCATTATAAGTTTTTTTCAAGCATAGGGCCTGTCTATAAAGAAGAAAAGGCTATGGCTCATGTAAGTTCAGTAGGAGGTCTGTTGTATGCGATGAAATGGTTAAGACCAGATGTTTCACATGCTAATGATGTTTTCAGAAACGTGACAGATTCAGGTGTTGCAGTGAAATGGGTGCTTCGGCGTATGAGAAGTACAAATGTAACCTATAATGGTTACACTGAGATGGTTTGTGATGATTGTAATGTATATTTTACAGGTGTTTTGGATAGGAGGAGATCTATCACTAAATGTGTCTCACAACACAGTTGTGGAAGATATGTTGGAGGTGGGGTGACCCCTTAGAAAATCCAAATTCGTGCAAGTCACACAGACGAGATCATGAAACAAGTTTTATTAGAGAAGCTGCAGTGGTGCTTGGCTTCTCTTGTCTTGCAACAAAGGTGACGAACAAAAGGAAGAAGCAAGGTATCAGGTTAATTGTTGTCAAGGTGGGGATTGTTGGGATTTGGTGACAACGAATTCCTCTAATGATAGATCTGGATCTTATTATTCTGTGTTGGTTACAACCAAATAGACCAAGTTATAATATGGATAGAGATTGCATTTAATATTCAGTTTCTTGTATGAATGTATAAATTCATGTAAGCCCGTAGAGGCAAAAACAACAGTGAGAGACTAAGTGTGTGAGAGACTTGCAAATCTGATGTAATCTCCATAATCTGAATAATAAGACAACCGATGCCTATGCTTGGTGGACGTAGCCCAACGTTTGGGTGAACCAGGTGAAATCCCTATGTTTATATCTGTGTGTGATTGCTAATTAGCTATGTGAATTGTGTTTTCCGCATTGAGAATTCTAACATCCTCTTACTCCTCCCTTTACTTCTCACTCAAAACCATTGCTACTTTCTTTTATCTGATGCTGAAAGAAGCTTCGATGTACACTCAAACCTTCCAATATCGCTACATATGCATTTACGCTAAAAATGTTACTATTTTTATATTTGAATTTGTAATAAAAATATGGTGAAATTATTTAAGAGGAATTCTATAAATCATTAAAGTGTATCCTTTTTCTTTGTTTATTGGATATAACACTATTCACCATCTTACAAGGAAAGCCACGTGAAATCATATAGTTTTGGCTCGCTGGATGTAGATTTTTTTTTCCATTGTGGTTCACATCGTGAAGCTCGCTATGTCCACAGTAATCCCCCCCAAAATTCGGAGAACATAGGAGGGTCACGTATTTCAAGAATATTTGTCTCACAAAGAGAAACATGTTGCATAGATGAGACTTGAACCTGGGTGGGGAGGAGAACCCGAACCAATTGAGCTACACTAGATGTAAACATTATATAAATTAAGCTATACATTTTGAAAGAAAAATATGAAAAAATACTCAATTTTATTAAAATTTTATTTAATTAAGGATAAGATTTAAAACCATTTTTAATTTGTTAAAGTGTATTTATAGGATTTAGGTAAATTGGTAGTGGCTTAAGATTTAGAGGCTTTTGGAAAAAGTAAAACTTATAAACCACTAAAAGGTTATTTTAGGTAATGTGGTTTTCCTTAAATAATGATAATGAGTTAACAAACATTCATGAATAATAAACTATAAAGACTATCTTTACTACCCATTAATAATTGAAAAATGATAGATTTTACCACTTAAAAAAAACCATAATATTTCCTTTGCCAAAAAACCATTCATGCATCATACAAGGGCAATGTGAACCTCCTAATTCTAATGTGTTAATGCTATTGGAATTTGTAACTTCTCTGAATTAAACACAAATTGTTTAAACATATATCTAACAAAAAATTAAGTTGGAAAACCTTGACACTTATCTACAACACTTCGACAATCCAGTAAGATATTCAAAACACCATCCAAATGTTATTGTAACATAGGGTAGTGGAAGTAATGGACAACCTGACCATGGAGGCCAAGATATATGACTTTGGAGATCAAGAAATTGAAACATCAAGAGCTAGCATAAAAAAACTACTATGCAAACAACACAATTCAAGTTGTTACCCATTACTGCCTTGGGGATTGTAGTATTTGAAGAAGTTTAGATGAAGAGGATGATATAGAAGTCTATGAATTGCCCATGTAATTTAATAGTGAAATGGAACAAAATGATCAGGGCCGCCAACTATAAATTGAGAGAAATAAAACCATAAACATTATCACAATAATTATGTAAAATTTGTTTTTGATGATCCCAAAAAATCACTTTCATCCATTAATTCATTACAAAATACATTCATAATATACAATTTGGAAATTCACTAAAGTTGATAATTCTCTAGAATCCCAACGGTGAGATTTCTTGGATATACTGTGTTGGAGCCCTGGAAGGAAGTGGGATACCCTGAGGTATTGTTGAGTAAAGAAGGGGATCTCATTCCTTGGTTTGTGCATGCTAATGGGTTAGAGGGATGTGGATTGGGAATTGTTGTAGGTGTAAGTATTGGTTGTGAACCTGAGAATTGGGTTGTGACAAGAGAATTAAAGCCAGTCATAAGAAGAGTTCACCCTTATGGATTCATAGTCTTGGTTTTGGGGTGGCCTTTTTGCAGAGAGAACTAGTGCAGCAAGGAGCCTATGGTTGGGTGAAACATCCCTCTTCTACAAGTAGTAGTTGGAAAATTATAGATAGATATGTGTTCATAAATGTATCTATGAATTGTGTTGAATTAATACTAAATTGTTATGGTTTATGTCATGGTTGAATTATTTTCCAATTTGTTTAGTTTTGACTGTATGTGTTATCCTACATTTATGATTTATGGTCTAATGAATAATTGAATGGTTACATTTAAGTTGCAAAAATATGTATTATCATGCTTGCTTATGGTAAATAGTTAATAACAAAATAATGAGTTTGATTCAATAGTAAATTGTTGTAAACATTGGTGGCTTCAACAGTACCCCATATCCTCGACATAGTACGTAGGGTATTGGATACGTTACAACAAGGAAGGAATCCTTTGGTGTTGTAAGTGGGGAGGTTGATGGTGGGTTAGATTTGAATTTTGGGAGAGAGTCGAAAGGTTATTCTAGGGGCAGGAAATCATTCCTCACTATGGCTCAAGAAATCACTATTATGAAGGTTTTGTAAGAGAATCAACTTTTATATTAGGGGTTCTTAGAGAAAAGGCATGTTGCAACAAATATTTTTAAGTGTGATACAAGAAAGGTTTCCAAAGCATGTCGAATCAAAGCTTCTTTTAAGTGTGATACATAAGAAAGGTTTCCAAACTTTAATGATATGTCGCACCAAAATTCCATTTCATGCGATACACATGTCACACCAAAAACTTATTTAATGAGATATACATAAGACGGGTTTCCACCAAAGTTCTTAGAAGGCACACAAGATAAAGTTTTATGGTGCACACAAGACATAGTTTTTTTGAGTTGTGCATTGCTCTGTCTTTCACAAGAACTATATTTCCAGGACTTATTGCACTGCATCCAAATTTTTAATGGGAGATAAATATTTATCGCACTCAAATTTTGTAGGGTGAAAAATAACGTACATAAAATTTAAAGGGTCATGACACATGACATACATTAAACCAAGGTTTCGAATAGTTCATCATAACAAAATTTTGTTTCATACGATAAACATGTTGTACCAAAATTTTTATTTCATGTGATAAGCATGTCACATCAAAAGACTTTTAGGTGTGATACATAGGGCTTAAAAAACATGTCACAATCTCAATATTTTTGGGTGCGATACACAAATTCCCAAAGTTTAAGAACATGTGACATATCACACACAAAAATGTTTTGGGTGTGATGCACAAAATTATTTAATACATATCACATACAAAAGAAGTTTAGGTATGATACACATGAGGTTGTTTAAGACATGTTGCATACAAAAGTGTTGGATATGTGTTATATGTTGCACCGGGTGCGCAGTGGGGTAAGAGGGTGGGCCACTAGGCCCCTCCTCGGGGGTTCGGGGGTAGCACCCTTGAAAAAAAAATTCCCTCGATTTTCGTGTCCATTTTTGGGTAGTTTTTCGGCACATGATTTTTTGCTGATGGTTTTCTATTTCCGGTTAAGAAGTTAGGGTTGTTGACTAATCCAGGTCATTGGATTAGGGTTTTGAATGTCGATGGATCCTATATGTATATTGTATTGTAAACAATGTATGGTGTGAATGAATATAGAATATGTTGGTTTTCTTAGTTTGGGTTTCCAGGGGAAAAATCTCTGTGTAATGTGTGTATTTTCCATTGTAGCTTTTTTGTTCTTTTATTGAAAATCAGTTTTGCAGTAAAATATTGTACAAGGTTAAAATCTACATTTGGGATCATAGCAATTATTGGCTTTAGGGGGATGCCTTTGTGTTCATGGGTTTGGCTCAGGACTATGACAAGCCTTGTTACAGTGGGAGATATGCAGTATTGATTCTTCAAGTGAAATGAAATGACAAGAAATTCGAAAATAGAGATCGAGAAATTTAATGGGAAACGTTTTGAGTTGTGGAAGCTCAAGATGGAAGATCTATTGGTAGACAGAGATCAGTGGGTCGTGGTGGATCCAGGTACTGCACATACAGGAATGTCAGCAGATGGCTGGAAAAATTTGGATTGGAAGGCTAAGAGAACAATCCGATTGTGTCTCTCAGATTTAGTATTATTGAATATGTCTGGGGAAGCTACAACCAAGGAGTTATGGGATAACTTGGGGAACTTGTATTAGTCTAAGTCCCTGTTAAATAAATTGTTCTCGTGGAAAACGTTGTATAACCTGAGGATGAGAGATGGAGACTCTATGATAGAGCATCTGAATGCCTTCAACACTATGGTAAGTTAGATGTTATCTATTGAGATTATAATTTCAAATGAATATACATGTATAATTTTATTGTTTTCTTTACCAGAGTCATGGGATAGTTTGGCTGTGTCCATAGGTAGTAATACAACTACCTTGAGTTTCGATGATGTGGTGTCATCCTTGTTGTCAGAGGAGATGAGACGGAAGAACATGGAAGGACATAGCACAAGTGCATTATTTGCAAGAGGACACTCCCAGGAAAGAAATAGATATAAGTCCTCAAGTGGGAGATATAAGTCTAAGGGTATATCAAAATCTCCCAGAAAGTTTGTAAAGATATGTTGAAGATGTGGAAAACAAGGGAACTTCAAGAAGTAATGTAGATCCAAAAGAATTGAGAAAGTGAAGGGATCTGAAGGTGCTCCATCTATAGAAGAAAATACCTCCAAGGAAGAAGGAGGGGATTTGTACTTGGCTTCTTCAGGCACACATGAAAATCACAAGCCATGGTTGGTTGACTTGGGTGCATCCTTTTATATGACTCCCCACAAGGAGTGGTTCTGTGAATATGAAAGGTATGATGGAGGTAATGTTTTCCTAGGTGATGAATCGACAACCAGAATCATATGACAAGGAAAATTCAAGTTGAGGCTCATAGATGGAAGAATTAGAGCATTTTTTGGTGTTCTGCACATCCCAGGATTGGCCAGAAATTTGATTTCTATAAGCAAAATGGACGATGCAGGAGTAAAAACGGTATTTGAAAAAGAAACCTACAGGATGGTTCGAGGAGAAATGGTGTTTTTGAAGGGAGTTCGGATTGGAACTCTATATAAGCTGCAAGGAATCACTATTAGTGATGGGTGTAATAGTTCCATTGTTCCTGATATTGGAGCAGAAGAAGAAAAAACTCCTACAGTCTTCGACTACTACATGGTAAAGGTATGGTTGAAGGTATGTCTAACTGCTCTCTCGATTTTGATTTCTATGAACATTGTGTATATGGGAAGCATAATCGGGTAAGATTCCCCTCTTGTGCAACGAGGGGAGAAGGAATTTTATAGCTAGTGCATAGTGATGTGTTTGGACCTATGTTGGTTCCATCATTGGGAAAATCTGTGTAGTACATCTCATTTATAGATGACTTCTTGAGGAATACTTGGATATATTTCCTCAGGAAGAAATCTGAAGTCTTTGACAGGTTTAAAGAGTTTAAGGTTCTTGTTGAGAATCAAACAGAGAAAATAATTAAGGTGTTCATGACAGATAATGGCAGAGAGTTATACATGAATGAATTTGAATAATTATGTAAGAAGTGCGGAATATAAAGGAAAAATACTACTCCATATACACCTCAACAAAATGGAGTTACAGAATGGATGAACACGACACTTATGGAAAAATCAAGGTGCATGCTCAGTGGTGTCAGGTTAGGGAAATGTTAAGCCCTAAATAATGGCTCATTATCCCTTACTTGGGGCATATTACATTAGTAATGTATTTTATTTATGTCATATTTAGTCCATTAGTTGTAATTATACCTCCTAGTCTCCTATATATACCAAGGAGACATTTTTATTTGGAATCATCTGGTAATTGTACATTTATGTGGGCATAAGGAGGTTGCCCCCTCGAAGAGGCTTATTGTCTAAATTTCTCTCTTTTTCAAGGCGTTGAGTATTTATTTTGAGGTTTTTCTATGCTATATTGATATTTGGTTCTTAACATATATTTGGTTTTGCAATGCTTCTCGAGGAATACTTGGATATATTTCCTCAGGAAGAAATCTGAAGTCTTTGACAGGTTTAAAGAGTTTAAGTCTCTTGTTGAGAATCAAACAGAGAAAAGAATTAAGGTGTTGAGGACAGATAATGGCAAGGAGTTCTACATGAATGAATTTAAAGAATTATGTAAGAAGTGCGGTATATAAAGGAAAAATACTACTCCATATACACCTCAACAAAATGGAGTTGCAGAAAGGATGAACAAGACACTGATGGAAAAATCAAGGTGCATGCTTAGTGGTGTCGGGTTAGGGCAAGAATTATGGGAAGAGGTAGTGGGTACTGCATGTTACCTAGTCAACAAATCACCCACATAAACACTGGATGAAAAGACTCCACAAGAGGTATGGACTAGTGAGAAACGTTCTCTCACACATCTCAAGGTATTTGGTTGTGAGGCCTATGTTCATGTTCCAAAGGAAAACATGAGTAAGCTAGATAAGAAGGTTGAAAAGTGTATCTTTATTGGATATAAAGATGGTCTCAAAGGTTGTAAAATTTGGAACCCAGAAACTAAGAAGGTTGTGTATAGCCGAGATGTGGTATTTAGAGAAATAAATGATGTTGTTAAACAGAAAGTCCTACCAAGTAAGAAAGAACAAGAGAAAATAGAGTTTGAGCCAAAGGATGATGAATTAGACTCTACAGAAGAATAAGAATAAGAATAAGAAGATCCTCATACACCAGTATTGAGGAGATCGATGCGGGAAAAAAGGCTACCGGAAAGGTATACTCCATCTGATTTCCGTTCAAATTTTGCTTTGTCTATTATTGATGATGATCCTAGAACTGTTAAGGAGGCAGTGGATTTAGAGGATGGAAAACTCTGGAAAAAGACCATGGTTGAAGAAATGACAGCCTTAGTTAAGAATGAGGCTTGGGATCTACTGGAGTTTTCGACTGGAAGAAATCCCATTGGCAGAAAATGGGTATTTAAAAAGAAGCTGAATGAAGAAGGAAAAATGGAGAAATACAAAGCTCAGTTAGTAGCAAAGGGTTATTCCCAGGTTGAGGGAATTGATTTTGGTGAGATTTTTTCTTTGGTTGCCAAGTTAACTTCTATTAGATTTCTATTATCTTTTGCTACTGCATTTGATTTTGAAGTAGAACAGATGGATGTGAAGACAACATTCCTACATGGGGATCTGGAAGAAGAAATCTATATGAAGTAGTTGAAATGATTTGTTGTGAAGGGAAATAAGGAGCTGGTATGCAAGCTGAAAAAGTCCCTATATGGTTTAAAACAATCACCAAGGACGTGGTGTCAAAATTTTTATACTTATATGCTGGGACTTGGCTTCACAAGAAGAAAACAGGATCACTCTATGTATTTTAAATTAATTGGTGATCATTTTATTTATTTGGTATTATATGTGGATGACATGTTGATGATAGGAAACAACAAGGAGATTATCCAGGATGTGAAAACTCAGTTGTCCTCTAAATTTGACATGAAGGATCTTGGTGCTGCAAATTTCATTTTGGGCATGGAAATTAAAAGAGATCGGAAAAACAAGAAACTCTGGTTAAATCATAGAAAGCATGTGGAGACAATATTGAAGAGGTTTAATATGCAGGAATGTAAACCAATTAGGCTCCCTATTCCTGTAGGTGTAAAGTTATCTGCAAATCAGTGTCCCAAGACATGGGAAGAGGAGGAGGACATGTCTTCTGTTCCATATGCGAGTGTGGTTGGCAGTTTGATGTATGCAATGGTCTGTACTAAACTAGACATTGCACATGTAGTGGGATTTTTGAGAAGGTATATGTAAAAACTAGGAAAAAGCATTGGACAATAGTAAAGAGGGATTTTAGGTATTTGCATGGCACTACTAGTTATGGATTGTTCTACCAAGGAAGACCAGGTTTGGACAAAGTGTTGGACATACATGGCTTTGTGGATGCAAACTGGGATGGAGATTTGGATCGTAGAAGATCTACAAGAGGGTATGCATTTAACCTGTTTGGAGGAGAAATCATTTGGGTGAGCAAAAGATAGTTTGTAGTGGCACTTTCAACTATAGAATTTGAATACATGGAAGCCACTCATGCAAGTAAGGAAGCAGTATGGTTACAAATATTGTGTTCAGGTATTGGGTTGGTACAACAAGGAGTGGTTCTGTGAATATGAAAGGTATGATGGAGATAATGTTTTCCTAGGTGATGACTCGAAAACCAAAATCATAGGATGAGGAAAAGTCAAGTTGAGGCTCATAGATGGAATGATTATAGCATTGCCTCGTGTTCTACACATCCCAGGATTGGACATAAATTTTATTTCTGTAAGCAAAATGGACGATGCAGGGGTAAAAATGGTATTTGAAAAAGAAACATGCAGGATGGTTTGAGGAGAAATGGTGTTGTTGAAGGGAGCTCAGATTGGAATTCTATATAAGATGCAAGGAAGCATTATTAGTGAAGGGTGTAATAGTTCCATTGTTCCTGATATTGGAACAAAAGAAGAAAAAACTCCTACAGTCTCTGGAGAAAAGGTTATGCTATGGCATCAAAGACTCGGGCATATCAGAGAGAAGGGTCTTTGAATACTACATGGTAAAGGTATGGTTGAAGGTATGTATAACTTCTCTCTGGATTTTGATTTATGTGAACATTGTGTATATGGGAAGAATAATTAGGTAAGATTCCCCTCTGGTGCAACGAAGGTAGAAGGAATTTTATAGCTAGTTCACAGTGATTTGTTTGGACCCGTGTCGGTTCCATCATTGGGAAAATATATGTACTATGTCTCATTTATAGATGAATTTTGGAGGAATACTTGGATATATTTCCTCAGGAAGAAATCTGAAGTCTTTGACAAGTTTAAAGAGTTTAAGGATCTTGTTGAGAATCAAACAGAGAAAATAATTAAGGTGTTGAGGACAGATAATGGCAGAGAGTTCTGTGGGAATGAATTTGAAGAATTTTGTAAGAAGTGCGATATAGCAAGGCAAAAGAATACTCCATATACACCTCAACGGAATGGAGTTGCAGAAAGGATGAACAAGAAACTGATGGAAAAAGCAAGGTGCATGTTCAGTGGTGTCAGGTTAGGGAAAGAATTCTGGGTAGAAGAAGTGGGTACTGCATGTTACCTGATCAACAGATCACCCTCATCAACACCGAATGACAAGACTCTCCAAGAGGTATGGACTATTAAGAAACCTTCTCTCACACATCTCAATGTATTTGGTTATGAGGCATATGTTCATGTTCCAAAGGAAACCATGAGTAAGCTAGATATGAAGGCTGAAAAGTGTATCTTTATTGGGTATAAAGATGGTCTCAAAGGTTATAAGCTTTGGAACCTAGAAAATAAGAAGGTTGTGTATAGCCGAGATGTGGTATTTAGAGAAATAAAGGACGTTGTTAAACAAGAATTCCTACCAAGTAAGGAAGAACCAAAGAAAATAGAGTTTGAGCCAAAGGATGATGAATTAGTCTCTACAAAAGAATAAGAACCAGAAGAAGAAGATCCTCATACTCTAGTATTGTGGAGATCGGTGCGGGAAAAAAGGATACCAGAAAGGTATACTCCATCTTATTTTCATTCAAATTTTGTTTTGTCTATTACTGATGATGATCCTAGAACTATTAGGGAGGAAATGGATTCAGAGGATGGAAAAATATGGAAAAAGGCCATGGTTGAAGAAATGACAACCTTGGATAAGAATGAGGCTTGGGATCTAATGGAGTTGTCGACTGGAAGAAAGACCATTGGAAACAAATGGGTATTTAAAAAGAATTTGAATGCAGAAGGCAAAGTGGAGAAATACATAGCTCGATTAGTAGCAACGGGTTATTCCCAGGTTGAGGGAATCGATTTTGGTGAGATTTTTTCTCTGGTTGCCAATTTAACTTATATTAGATTTTTATTATCTGTTGTTGCTACATTTGATTTTGAAGTAGAAAAAATGGATGTGAATACATCATTCCTACATGAGGATTTGGAAGAAAAAATCTATATGAAGCAGCCAGAAGGATTTGTTGTGAAGGGAAAGAAGGAGCTGGTATGCAAGCTGAAAAAGTCCCTATATGGTTTAAAACAATCACCAAGGATGTGGTATCAAAAATTTGATACGTATATGTTTGGACTTGGCTTCACAAGAAGCAAAGAGGATCACTGTGTGTATTTTAAATTAATTGTTGATAATTTGATTTATTTGGTCTTGTATGTGGACAACATATTGTTGATAGGAAACAACAAGGAAATTATCCAGGATGTGAAAACACAATTGTCCTCTAAATTTGACATGAAAGATGTTGGTGTTGTAAATTTCATTTTGGGAATGGAAATTAAAAGAGATCAGAAAAATAATAAACTCTGGTTAAATCATAGAAAATATGTGGAGACAATATTGTGGAGGCTTAATATGTAGGAATGTAAATCGATCAGGGTCCCTATTCATGTAAGTGTAAATTTATCTACGGATCAGTTTCCCAAGACACAGGAAGAGGAGGAGGACATGTCTTGTGTTCCATATGCGAGTGTGGTTGGCAGTTTGATGTATGCAATGTTTTGTACTAGACCGAACATTGCACATCCAGTGGGAGTTTTGAGCAGTTATATGTCAAAACCAAGAAAGGATCATTGGACAAAAGTAAAGAGGGTTTTTAGGTATTTGTGTGGCACTACTAGTTATGGATTGTGCTACCAAGGAAGACCAGGTTTGGACAGAGTGTTGGACATACATGGATTTTTGGATGAAGATTGGGCTAGAGATCTGGATCGTAGAATATATACAAGTGGGTATGTGTTTATCTTGTTTGGAGGAGAAATCAGTTGGATGAGAAAAAGAGAATCTATAGTGGCACTTTCAACTACATAAGTTGAATACATGGTAGCCACTCACGCAAGTAAGGAACGAGTATGGTTACAAAGTTTGTGTTCAGGTATTGGGTTGGTACAAAAAGTTGTAAGGATAGAGTGTGACACTCAGAGTGCAATTTTTCTAGCGAAGAACCCAACTTATCATTCAAAGACAAAGCATATTGATGTTCAATATCACTTTGTGAGAGACATGGTTGAAGAAAATAAGGTGTTGTTGATGAAAGTGGAAACTTTGAAGAATGTTGCAGATTCATTAAAAAAATATGTGAGCACTGAGAAGTTATCTTAGTGCAGAGGATCTATGGGAATTTGTTGGCCCTTGGTTATGGAAGAAATCAAATATTATGGGAGAAAATAAAAAATGCGAATTGCGCGGAAGACACACTGATTGATAGTGGGTTGAAGTGGCCAAAGGAGCAGAAAAGATGGAGCGAAGTGCAAGAGAGAGAGTCGTTGGATGAGAGGATCAAGGAGAACAAATCAGCAAGGAAGATGGATCATGGAAAACTCATCAAGAAGAAAAATCCACCATTGGATGCTTTGGAGCACCTCACAGGAAGGAAGGAAAGACAGGCTGGCGAAGCCTGGAAAACACGGGTCAAGTTGACCTAGGGTTTTAGACACCTAGGGTTTTTGTATCTAAGGTTTTGACACCTAGGTTTCGGCCTAAGGTTGTCGGTGAGCTATTGTAATGTATAAATAAGAACCTAGAGGAGAAAAGAGGGGTTCGCTATTGAGAGAGAAAAGGGTATTGATTGTTATCATTGTTGTCTTGAGAGAAAGAGAAGTGTTGAGTGTGAGAGCATTCTCGTATTGTAAGATCTTCAGCTGGGTGCAAAGATTAACCTTGCAGCTGGGTGCGTAGGGAGATAGAGAGGAGAGAAGAGGGAATGAGAGAAAGATCTGCAAGCTAAGAGCGCAAATATAATTGTATGCTTCCATTTAATATATCATAAATCACAGTTCTGTGGATGTATCCCTAGGGAGAGGGTGAACCACGTATATCTTGTGTTGTGTGTGATTGATGTTTTGTTATTTGCTTATGTTACTCTATTGATGCATTAGTATGTTAGATCTAACATATAACTGTGTGAAGTAGGTTTATGCTTGGAAAGAATAATCAGATATTTGTGTTTGGTTTCCTTGATTCCACTTGCATTTCCTCTGGTTGTAGACACCTTTGTCCCGCAACCCCGTATTTCTACTTCGGGTGAGACTCCATCTGCTTCATAGGTGTTTCCGAAAGGGCCAATACTTAGGGCTTGTTGGTGCGCTGTTAGATCTGAACCCTGGGTTTTCCCCTGTTCCAACAAATGGTTTCTTTTTCGTGACCGAGATCTTCTTGAGGGAATGTCAAGGTGGCTTCCATAAAAGACAAAGATTCAGAATTGGATAGAAGAACAAGAAAAGGACTTCGCAGAATCCCATAACAAGAACCCTAAGCTTAGCACAGAGGCTTGGTTGGGAAGGTATATATTTAATGATATACATGAGATTTTCTTTGGAGGGATTCATAAGGAGCTATATGAGTGGTTAGCTAGATTGGAAGATACCCAGTTTGAGATCATATCTAGACCGCCTGTGGTTTGGACACTAACGTTGATCAAGAAGGTCAAGAGAGTTGATAACATCATGTCAAGAGTAGTAGATCACTGGTTCAATAGTACTGTTGGAGGGTACATCACCGAGTTTGCCATTGACAGCGTTGAGTCATATAGCCAAGCAGAGAGATATTTCTTTAAGGGACCTAGAGGGAAATTTTACACTTCTTAAATTTGAAGATCAAGATGTTGTTGCATGAGAAGAACATCTTGAAAATACAGTAAGTGGCCCGATCGAAAATCTAATGTTCAAGAGCTCAAACAACAACAACGACATAGAGGTTGGACATACGTGCAGTGGGAGAATCTTTAGAGAGGTCCCCCTAGTGAACTTGTTTGAGTAGACCCATGAACCACCATAGGATGAAGGGTTCTATAATGGAGAGGAAGAAGAGTCATTGAACGAGGAACATTCAACGTCTGCTAAGGCAGAGGAAGGAAATACTGAAGAACCTCACCGAGGAGACTCAAAAACTTCGGGAACTACGCAGACTGTTGAAGTAAGTACTATTACTCCTCCTGTTGTTTTAGCAACATTAAGTAACTAGAGTAGTCAGAGTCACCAGAGCACTCAGAGCACTGTTACTAGGAGTTCATCACATACTTAGTCCGGAAATCTAGGAGGATCTATGGCAGATGAGATGAGGCTACCTATCTTTTGGGGAGATGGATCTGAAGATCCTGATCAACACTAGTTTTTATGTGAAGCTGTATGGAGTATTAAGAATGTCACTGACGAAGCAGTTAAGAGAGCTCAGTTCAGTACTACTCTAATGGAACGCGCACTAAGCTGGTACATGAAACTTGTTCAAGGAATTGCACAACCTAAATTGTTGAATGAGATCAAGAATGCGTTGGTTGCAGAATTCAAGAAACCCAAGTCGGAGTCACAATGCATTACATAATTGAAAGAAAACAAGTAGAGAGTAGCTAAACCTATTTGGGAGTTTGATCAGAGGTTTAAGACCTTAATAGGCTGGTTGAATTTTCAGATCCCAGACGAGAAAAACAAGGAATGGTTCATTGCTTCCCTCTTACCACACATCAAGTTCCCTCTGATGCAGCAGAAGACCGCTTCCCAGGCTGAGGCACTGGAGATCGCCATGAAACTAGAATCAACCCCTATGGGAGAATCCAACTCAGGTATGAGTCAAATTTTAAGTTAGTTAACTAGCTTGTCCCTATAGGTCGAAGATATGAAGAAAGACAAGGGAAAAGATAAAAGAGAAGATATCTGGTGCATTAGATGCAAATCAGAAGGCCATGACAAGGAGAACTGTCCACTATTTCATGAATACTTGGCCTCGAGAGCCTTGAGCCCTTTGAAGAAGATTACTCTACCTTGGTGCAAGGTATGTAGAAATCGACATCGCCTTGGTGAATGCTATTACATGCAAAAATATGTTCAGACACCTAAACAATTTTACTGCACATTTTGTAAATATGTGGGGCACGACGAGAAAGATTGTAGATCTTATGACCTACTACATGAAAGATCAAGAGACACATATAGGATCCAAGGTGAAGTACAACAATAAGGAACTACTCCACAGTATAATTCCCCGTGAAGAGGAAACTTCAACCCTCGTGGTGGATTAAGAGGAAGAGGACAAGTAGGAGGCATGGGTCGAGGTCGAGGTCAGATCATTTGTTACAACTGTGCACATCCAGAACATTTGACAAGGGATTGTAAGAACCCTTGTACCACTTGCAGTTACTGCACCTCATTTGAACATGTCATTGAAGATTGTCCTGTTAGCCAAACTTCAGGAAAGACGGGAAGGAAACCAACAAGTACAACTAATCTCAGTAGAACCTCATGGAGAAGATCCCAGAGTCACTGTAATCACTAGAGGAGGCGTTGTTACGGGGGAAGATAGAACCACACCGAGGAAGACTACAGAAGAATCAAGGGTTAGGAAAGCTATAGAGAAGACACAGGTATTTGATGTGAGGAAAGAAAATAAAATTTTTGAAAAGGCCAGAAAAGAATTTGGAAAAGATCAGGGTTCTTCATCAAAGACTTGACCATAAGTAAGAGAATGTGGAATGCCTATGGAATTTGACCAGTCTACTCTGTCGGGAAAAAGAAAAGAGGTAAGTAAACTCATGGAATTCTTATTTACTTGCATTAATTTAATAAAAGATGAAAGCGTTGTATAAGAGCTACAAAATTTAATCAGACGGTATGAGCTAGGAAAGGTAGATCCCTTGCTGAATAGAGAAGTACACCAAGTATCTAAAAATAGAAGGACAAATAAGGAACTACACCTGAATGCTCAAATTGGAGAGTATGATATAGACTACGTGGTCCTTGACTTAGGGTCCGAAGTCAATATCATGACGAAGCAGACCTGGGCACTGATGGGAAAGCCTAAGATGATTTATTCCCCTATTAGGCTCATGATGGCTAATCAGCAGGCAGTAAGCCCCTTTGGGAGACTGGAGCATGTCCCTATGGACATCGATGGAGTAAGGACGTTTGCATACTTTGAGGTGATTGAGATAGTTGATGATAGTTGTCCTTATCTTGCGTTGTTAGGAATTGATTGGGCTTTCAATAATTCCACCGTGGTTGATTTAAAGAAAAGAAGAATGAAATTTGAAGTATATGGCCTTAGGGTCATTTCACCTTTGGATATTGATGAAGGTCCCAGGTATACCGAGCCCAACAAAGAAGAAGACCGCACATATGAACTAGAAAACATATACAAATTGACATCCAGACAACAGGATTACGTTAATCCTACAACAGATGGGAACTTAAGCTGGCGAAGTGACATCGCATGTTCATCAGACTTAGAGGAAGCACTGGAGAAATGGTAGAACAAAATGTATGAAGTATCTACACGGAGATGCGCTAGACTGACTAGGGAAGTTCGCTGGATTGGAATAGAAGTAAGTAACTTGCCCACTTTTGATGGTCTAAATCATTTAGAATATTTCTTGTTGGAATTTGAAGATATTGTACCAATAAAACAAAGGTTGTTGGCACTGGATGATGCCTTGAAAGCAGCTCTAGCAAGATGGTGGGGAACACACAAAAACAACATTACAGTCTGGGTACAATGTCACACTTTGATGACAGTGCGATTTTTAGAACAAGTAGAAGGTTGCGAAGTTAGATACACAGGTCGAAGCTGTCTGAAGGACCATGTGCGAAGTTGCGAGGAGGCTTGGAGAAACACTCCTCAAGAACAATGGGTGCACAAATTCATTAACACACTGGACACAACCCCTATCAATTGGTATCTTCAAGCAAAACTATGCCTCACCACTGCAGATTGGAAAGGTATGACTCAGAACTTTGAAACTACCTTTTTATTTGAAATCCAATACCCTACAGTGGATCAAGCATTACAGATTGTAAGACAAAAATTCTACGAGGAGGCACCCACCCACCCTGTTGAGCAAGAAGAGGATGAATGGACTGCACCTCTTCAGAAATTGCAAGGTTGTTACAATATCAACGCAGATGAAGACGATGATCCTAGGAATGTGAAAATTGCAGAAACAGAAGGACAAAGAGACATAGAAGGACCATGAGTTGAGATACCTTTTATTGGACAACCAATTAAAATCAAGAAAGTAAATATTGGAACATAGAAAACACCGAAGCTTGCAAACGTTGGAGATTATTGGGATGCTGCCACTATTGGCAAGATCATAGAATTATTGCATGAATACCAGGACTTGTTTCTAACCAAGTTCACTGATATGAAGGGAATTAAAGGGACCACGGGAGAGATGAATATCCCCTTGAAACTAGACGCAAGGCCAATCAAGCAGAGACCTTACAGATTGAACCCCAAGTATAAGGAGAAAGTCAAGATTGAGCTCGACAGAATGTTAGAAGCAAGAATCATAGAACATGTTGAAGAGTCAGAATGGATTATCCCTATGTTGGTGCAGGATAAGAAGACAAGAGAGATCTGGATCTGTGTAGATCTCAGGAAGTTGAACGATGCATGTTTGCATGACCCATTTCCTACACCATTTACTGACGAAGTGTTAGATAATGTGGGAGGACAGGAGGTCTACTCCTTCACCGATGGATTTTCAGGGTATCATCAGATCAGGATTGCCAAGGAAGATTTCCATAAGACCACTTTTGCAACAGAATGGGGATCCTACCAGTACACAGTGATGTCGTTTGGATTGAAGAATGCACCGACCATCTTTTCTAGGGTGGTGGTCGAAGCATTCAAGGAGGTTTTACATAAATTTCTGGAAGCATATTTTGATGATTGGACTGTTTTTAGCTTATTACAAAATCATATTGAATGTTTAAGACTAATGTTGGATAAGTGCAGGCAATGTCAGATTGCCCTGAACCTGAATAAGTGCATCTTCTTTTCACCCTTTGGAGTGCTACTAGGCCATATTGTGTGTAAGCAGGGATTGCTGGTAGATCCGTCTAAGATTGCAATTATAGTTGATTTACCCCCTCCTACTTCATTCAGACAGTTGTGCACTGCGCTAGGACATACTGGATACTACAAGAAGTTCATTAAAGGCTATGCACATATCACAACACCCATGGAGAAGCTTTTGAAGAAAGATTGTCAGTTTCAATGGACATAAGAATGCTACTAGAGCTTCAACACACTGAAACAAAAAATGGTTATTGTGCCTATTCTGGTTTTCCTAGATTGGAGAAAGGAATTTCATGTGCATGTCGATGCATCCTCTATTTCCTTAGGAGTAGTGTTAGCACAACCAAGCGTAGGATACATTGGCCACCCATTATCCTTTGCTAGCAGGAAACTATCTACAGCTGAAATCAATTACACCACCACTAAGAGAGAAGGGTTAGCCATGGTGTATGCGCTGCAGAAGTTTCTCCACTACTTGTTGGGAGGACACTTTAATATGTTCATTGATCACTTCGCGTTGAAATACCTAGTCAACAAGCCAGTGTTGGGGGGAAGAATATGCATATGGCTTCTGCTATTTCAGGAATATGATTTTGAGATCGTGGTTAAGCCAGAGAGAATGAAAAAAGGATCTGACCACTTGTTAAGGTTGGAACATGGAGAGGAACCTACTAGTTTGGAGGATACATTGTCGAATGCACAATTGCTAGCCATTAGAAAGGTTGACGATCACTTCACAGAGATAGTCCAGTTCCTGTCAACAGGAATGGCACCTCACGAATATACAGTCACTCAGAAGAAACAACTAGTAGTTCGCGCTGCATATTTTTCACTTATAGATCGACAACTATACAAGATGGGACCAGATGAGATCCTGAGGAGATGTGTCATGGAGGCAGAAATACCATTAATTCTAGAAGAATCACATGAGGGCATCGCAAGAGGACACTATGCAGGAAAAGAAACAACAAAAAAGGTTCTTAGAGCTGGCCTCTAGTGGCCCACTTTACACAAGGATGCTAAGGATTACCATAAATCTTGCGATGTATGCCAACGAGTTGGGAAACCGTCCAGAAGAGATGAGATTCCTTTAGCACCACAACTAACCTTACAAGAATTTGAGAAATGGGCGATTGATTTCATGGGACCTATAAACCCACCAGGAAAGCACACATGAGAAAGGTACATAATCACTGCGACAGAGTTCTTGACCATATGGGCTGAAGCAAGAACAGTCAAGGATTGTAGTGCAACTACAGTTGTGCGATTCATATTTGATGACATCATAACTAGGTTTGGATGCTCGAAGATCCTTATGAGCGATCAAGGCACACATTTTATTAATAAGACCATTGAATCCTTAATTGAGGAATTTCAGTTCATCATCATAAGAGCACACCCTACCATCCAAAAGCGAATGGGACAATTGAAGCATTCAGTAAGATCTTGGAGACAATGCTGACAAAGATTTGTAGTGTGAACAGGGATGAATAGGACTTGAGAGTACCAACAGTATTATGGGCCTATAGAACCACTTACAAGAAGCTGACAATGTAAACTCCCTTTAAGTTGGTCTATGGTCTAGAAGCCATTGTACCCATGGAATATTTGGTTCCTAGTCTGAGAATTGCAACCTTTATAGATATGGATGACACTGGCACTGTTCAAGAGAGGCTCGCGTAGTTGATAGAACTAGAAGAAGAAAGATTTATTGCAGGATTCCATCAGCGGGTACAAAAGGAACAAGAAAAGGCCTACCATGACAGACACATCAAGAAGAAGGTGTTTAAACAAGGAGATCTAGTACTGGTATATGATAGCAAGTTCACGAAACATCCAAGGAAGTTCAGAACACATTGGTTGGGGCCATATGAGGTTGTCTATATCATAGAAGGAGGAGCTGCACAGTTGAAGACTTTGAATGGAGAATGGAAGGAAGGTTTGGTAAATGGGAGCCGGTTGAAACTATACTATGACAACTAACTTCCTCACAACTATCAGTAGAAGCAGAAGAAGAAGGGTCCAGGTACCAGGTGTAGTTGAAACTGGGTACCAGACACAAAAAAGACAGTCTGCACACAATGGGGGAGGATAGAGAAAAAAGCATAGGCTTCTCCATGCAGTCTGAATTCGAAGAAAAACAGAAGGATCAGATCTGAAGTGCCTCAGGACGAGTCACAGGTGAGTGTTGGGGGCCTGTTGGCCCTTGGTTATGGAAGAAAGAAAAAATTACGGGAGAAAAGACGAAATGTGAACTGCGCGGAAGACACACTGACTGATAGTGGGTCGAAGTGGCCAAAGGAGTAGAAAAGATGGAGCGGAGTGCGAGAGAGCGAGCCGTTGGACGAGAGGATCAAGGAGAACAAATCAACAAGGAATATGGATCATGGACAACTCATCAAGCAAAAAAATCCATTGTTGGATGCTTTGGAGCACCTCGCGGGAAGGAAGGAAAGACAGGCTAGTGAAGCCCAGAAAACGCGGGTCAAGTTGACCTAGGGTTTTGACACCTAGGTTTCGGCCTAAGGTTGTCGGTGAGCTATTGTAATGTATAAATAAGAACCTAGAGGAGAAAATAGGGGTTCGCTATTGAGAGAGAAAAGGGTATTGATTGTTATCATTGTTGTCTTGAGAGAAAGAGAAGTGATAAGTGTGAGATAATTCTCGTATTGTAAGATCTTTAGCTGGGTGCGAAGATTAACCTTGCAGATGGGTGCGCAGGGAGACAGAGAGGAGAGAAGAGGGAATGAGAGAAACATCTGCAAACTAAGAGCACATATAGAACTATATGCTTCCATTTAATATATTATAAAGCACAGTTTTGTGGACATAGCCCTAGGGAGAGGGTGAACCACATATATCTTGTGTTGTGTGTGATTGATGCTTTGTTCTTTGCTTCTGTTACTCTGTTGATGCATTAGTATGTTAGATCTAACATATAACTATGCGAAGTAGGTTTATGCTTGGAAAGAATAATCAAATATCCGTGTGTGGTTTCCTTGATTCCACTTGCATTTCCTCTGGTTGTAGACACATGTGTGCTACAACCCCCTATTGCTACTTCGAGTGAGATTGCATCTGCTTCGCAGGTGTTGCCGAAAGGGCCAATAGTTAGGGCTTGTTGGTGTGTTGTTAGAGTTGAACCCTGGGTCTGCCCCTGTGCCAACATAATTGTTGACTATGTAACCCTGTAACCCCCTGTATGCAAAGTAAACAAGTGGGAGAATGTTGGATATGTGTTATATTCTTTGCACAACTAGAACTAGTGTTTAATTGTGATGAGCATGCATGGGGGTTGTTCGCCCCCTCCTCGGGGGGTTGTTAACTAATCTAGCCCCCTGTGTGGGGGTTCGGGGGAAATGTCCCCCCAAAAAAATTTCCTTGGTTTTCGGGTCCATTTTTGGGCAGTTTTTCGACACGTGGTTTTTTTTCGATGGTTTTCTATTTCCGGTTAAGGAATTAGGGTTGTTGACTAATCTAGGTCATTGGATTATGGTTTTGGATGTCATTGGCTCCTATATGTATATTGTTATGTAAACAATGTATAGTGTGAAAGAATGTCGAATATGTTGGTTTTCCCAGTTTGGGTTTCCAGGGAAAAAATCTTTGTGTAATGTGTGTATTTTCCATTGTGTCTTTTATGTTCTTTTATTGAAAATCTATTTTGCAGTAAAATATTGTACAAGGTTAAAATCTACAAAAATAAGTTTAGGTGTGATACACATGAGGTAAAAACTTTTAAACCAAAATTTTTTAAGTGTGCATTATTCCAAGGTTTTTGTGAGGAACATGAGACAAAATTTGTAATGGCCACATCCCAAATTTTAATGGGAGCGATGTATCACACTCAAAGATTTTAGAGGTCCAACACATTGAGCTCAAAGTTTTTAGAGGTGGGAAACAATGCACATAAAGTTTAAAAGGCCGTGACGCAGGGCATGGCATAGCAATTTTTTTAAAGTGCAATACAAGAAAGGTTTCTAAATCATGTCGCACCAAAGTTGTTTTTAAGTGCAATACATAACAAAGGTTTCCAAACTTTAATCACACGTTGCACCAAAAGTTTTCTTCGTGCAATCCACATGTCGCACCAAAAAATTGTTTCAAGTGATATACATAAGACGGGTTTCCATAAAAAAAAATACAAGGCGTATAAGACAGTTTTATGGTGCACATAAAACAAAGATGATTGAGTTGTGCATTGCTCTGTCTTTCACAAGAAATATATTCCCAAGACTTATTGCACCACATCCAAATTTTTAAGAGGAGCGATGTATCGCACTCAAAGTTTTTAGTGGTGCAACACATCTCACTCAAATTTTTTAGAGGTGTGAAACGATGCACACAAAGTTTAAAGGGCCAACAAAAAGGGTGTGTTGCAACAAAGTATCTTAAATGTGGTACAAAAAAGGTTTTCAAAGCATGTCACACCAAAGTTGTTTTTAAGTGCTATACATAACAAAACTTTCCAAAATTTAATGACATGCCGCACCAAAACTCTGTTTCATGCAATACACATGTCACACCAAAACTCAGTTTCAACAAAATACACATGTCGCACCAAAAAATGATTTCACATATGATTTTTTCTTTTAAATTGTTCACTATTAGTCAATACACTTTTATTCCATCTTATCAACATTGCAAAAAGAGCAAGGATTAATTGCTTCATAGTTATTCTTCTTGTTTATTGTGATGTTTGTTTAAAGGAGATTCTTGAATGTAAAGAGGAAGAGGGCACCTGATATAGTGCACAAAGTCTAAAGAGGAAGAATAAATGAGAACACAAAAGATGAAGGAATAAAGAAGATACAATAGAGCATAAATTAACTCTTCAAGAAGAAGAAGAGCCAAAGAGTTATAGGAGAGATAGAATAAGAAATTTGGAAGAAGAAGACAGAGAAAATAAAGGATTATGTAGCGAGTACACGTGATTTTGTGTGTATTTGGAATTTCTTCAAGAAGAAGAAGAGCCAAAGGAGTTAGAGGAGAGATAGAACAAGAAATTTGGAAGAAGAAGACAAAGAAAATAAAGGATCATGTAGTGATTACACGATTTGGAATTTCTTCTAGAAAAAAAAGAGCCAAAGAGTTAGAGGAGAGATAGAACAAGAAATTTGGAAAAAGAATACAAAGAAAATAAAAGGATTATGTAGCGAGTACACGTGATTTTATGTGTATTTGGAATTTCTTCAAGAAGAAGAAGAGTCAAAGAGTTAGAGGAAAGATATAACAAGAAATTTGGAAGAAGAAGACAGAGAAAATAAAGGATTATGTAGCGAGTACACTTGATTTTGTGTGTATTTGGAATTTGGTGAGAAAAACAAGAATTGAGAAAGAAGAAAGTTAAGAGTACAAGTTATGGGGATAATTCAACATGTTTTCATAGATATAAATGAATGATAATTATCCTCATAACTAATTAAATTATGATGGATTTTGCCACTTCCCAACCCATTCATGCAAACCTCTTGATCATAATGTGTTAATTCTACTAGAATTTGTAACTTCCACGAATCAAACACAAACCGATTTAACATATATCTTAAAAACAAAAAAAAGTAAGTGAGAAAACCTTCACAAGAATCAAACACAAACAAATTTAACATACATCTTAAAAAAAATAATGGGAAAGCCTTAATCTGCAACACTTAGGCAATTCAAGAAAATGATTCAAAAGTTGTAGTCTAAACGTTTATGTTTTTTGTTTTTTGGGATATTTTAATTTTCTCTTAAATTTGATCAGAAATGGTTGGATCCACAGATTCGAGTGGCTACAAGGCGTATAAGACAGTTTTATGGTGCACACAAAATAAAGTTGATTGAGTTGTGCATTGCTCTGTCTTTCACAAGAACTATATTCCCAAGACTTATTGCACTGCATCCAAAGTTTTAAGAGGAGCAATATATCACACTCAAAGTTTTTAGAGGTGCAACACATCTCACTCAAAGTTTTTAGAGGTGTGAAACGATGCACACAAAGTTTAAAGGGCCACCAAAAAGGGTGTGTTGCAACAAATCATCTTAAATGTGATACAAAAAAGGTTTTCAAAGCATGTCACACCAAAGTTGTTTTTAAGTGCTATACATAACAAAACTTTCCAAAATTTAATGACATGCCGCACCAAAACTCTGTTTCATGCAATACACATGTAGCACCAAAAAATGATTTCACATATGATTTTTTCTTTTAAATTGTTCACTATTAGTCAATACACTTTTATTCCATCTTATCAACATTGCAAAAAGAGCAAGGATTAGTTGCTTCATAGTTATTCTTCATGTTTATTGTGATGTTTATTTAAAGGAGATTCTTGAATGTAAAGAGGAAGAGGGCACATGATATAGTGCACAAAGTCTAAAGAGGAAGAATAAATGAGAACACAGAAGATAAGGAATAGAGAAGATACATCAACACATAAATTAACTCTTCAAGAAGAAGAAGAACCAAAGAGCTAGAGGAGAGATAGAACACGGAACTTGGAAGAAGAAGACAGAGGAAATAAAAGATTATGTAGCGAGTACAGGTGATTTTGTGTGTATTTGGAATTTCTTCAAGAAGAAGAAGAGCCAAAGGAGTTAGAGGAGAGATAGAATACGAAATTTGGAAGAAGAAGTCAAAGAAAATAAAGATTTATGTAGCTAGTACCCAATTTGGAATTTCTTCAAGAAGAAGAAGAGTCAAAGAGTTAGAAACATAAAACAAGAAATTTGAAAAAAGAAGAGTCAAAGAGTTAGAGGAAACATAGAACAAGAAATTTGAAAGAAGAAGACAAAGAAAATAAAGAATTATGTAACGATTTTGTGTGTATTTGGAATTTTTAAAAAAAGAGAAGAGTCAAAGAGTTAGAAGAGAGATAGTACAAGAAATATGAAAGAAGAAGACAAATAAAAAATTATGTAACCAATATACATGATTTTGTATGTATTTGAAATTTGGTGAGAAAAACAAGAATTGAGAAAAAAAAGAGAGTTAACAATACAAGTTATGAAGATGATTCAACATGTTTTCATAAATAAAAATGAATGATAATTATCCTCATAACTAATTAAATTATGATGGATTTTGCCACTTCCCAACCCATTCATGCAAACCTCTTTATCATAATGTGTTAACGCTACTTGAATTTGTAACTTTCACGAATCAAACACTAACCGATTTAACATATATCTTAAAAACAAAAAAATAAGTGAGAAAACGTTTACAAGAATCAAACACAAACTGATTTAACATACATCTAAAATAGTAATGGAAAACCTTAATCTGCAGCACTTAGGCAATTGAAGAAAAGGATTCAAAAGCTGTAGTCTAAACTTTTATGTTTTGTTTTTCTGGATATTTTAATTTTTTCAGAAATTTGGTCAAAAATGGTTGGATCTGTAAATTTGAGCAAATTTGAGTGGTTAAGTTTGTAAAATTTTATTGTATTAAGATTTTCAGCTTTCAGCAAATTGAATCCATTTATACATTAGAAAATGTAATTTCGATAACAGAAAATTGTGATTTCATCCAAATTTAAGTAGCAGAATTCAGACCAACAAAACCAAAACATAAAACAAAACTAAAACATAGAACATTTAAACAATATCTATTCAAAACACCACACCATGTTCAGAGAACAGAGAGTATTGGAAGCAACAGACAAGGGTAGTGGAAGCAGCAGAGAACCTGACCATGGCGGCCAAGGTATATGACCTCGTATGGGAGATCGAGAAATTGAAACATCAGGAGCTAATATCAAAAAACTGTTCTGCAAACAATACAATCCAGGCTGTTACCCGTTACCGCCTCGGGGATTGCAATATTTGTGGAAGTTCAGCTGAAGAGGATGTTACAGAAGTCTGTGAATTGCCCATGTAATTTAATAGTGAAATGAAACGAAATGATAAGGACCACCAACTCGAAATCATAATCATTATGACAATAACTATGTGAAATCTGTTTTGCATGACTCCATAAAATCACTTTCATTCATTACAAAATACAAATACATACATAATATACAAATTATATGCCGGATGTGCAATCGATCCCTATCCCTCTCTGTTGTGAACGAACTGAATTGTATTTCAATTTCAGTTTGGAGCCCAACAGCTGAGATACATCACGTATCTCAATGACTCATCCTTTGGTTTTGCTGCTGCTTCTTGAAGACGAGGATTCGGATTCGTTTCAGAAGCAGAAAAAGCTGACGCAGATTTCTGGACAACGGCAGCAGCGCCGGCGCCAGCGGCAGAAGGAATCCCAAGCGAATTAGGAGAAATAGGTAAGAAGCTGGGCATTATTAGTAGATTCTTGAAATGGAAGGCCCGCTGATCTGTGAAGAATCTGTAACCCAGGATGGCTCCCACGGCCGCCATACAAGAAGCCCTCTTTGAAATAGAACTCATATCTCTTTCTTCCTTTATTTGGATTCCAATATTGTGAATTGCAGACTGAGAATGCACTTGAGTTGAGTTGAATTGAATGGGTTGAAATGATTTATTCGTTATTTATTTACAAGTGTGAGGAGCGGAGGTTATCTCCGAGCCACCAAGCAGAGAAGAAAACACGGTATTAAACCAAAACCACTGGAATACAATAAAAATTACAATTCATTCCATCTGCGGTTGTCTACAGGAATACAATCCAATCCAATGTAATCGCATATATTTTGGATGGCTGGTTTTTCATTTGATTGTGGGCGCTTTTGGTTGTTGAATTGTGGTTTTGCATATGAAATCATTCGCTTATATTTTGGCTGGCTGGTTTTCATTTGCTTGTGGGCGCTTTTGGTTGTCGAAGAACGGTTTTGCATATGAAAACAAAAGAGAAGTGTAGGTCGGCAGGGCTATGTTTTTCCTTGGCGGAAGTAGGACAGAGAGGAGATTTTGGTGAAGGCTGGACGGGTTTCCAGAAATCCTATCCACCCACGTTATCCCTAAAGCGTTTTCCATCCAAGCTCACATCCATTTATATCTTATTTGCAAATTATATCTTATGAAAATTATATCTTATTTGCAAAGTTGTTGACTGAATAAGCTAGCTGGCATTTTCTTTGTTTTTAATATTTATTAATTCAAATGGGTAATCAGTAGTTATTATGCACTCAAGTAACTATTATGTACTTCTCATTTGCATATTTTTTTTATTTTTTTTTTCATATTGAAAATATTTATATATAGACATAATAGTTTCAATATAATTGATTTGAATAGATAGATTATTTTAAGGTGGAGTTTATTATAATTTTTTTTATTTCAATTAAATCTAATTATAAAATTAATAATTATTATAGTTAATATTATAATTTTATTCATTTTAATAATAAAAAAATAAAAATTATCCTTTCTTAATATATATAGGGATGATAGATAAATTTGTATAGGGCTACTTAGATCTTGGAATATATATGCTCCAACTAAAACATTTCAATTGTAGATTCTACTCTAATCAATGTAATAATGCAAGATGATTATTGATTTTCATGGTTATGCTTCAACTAAAACATTTTAAATTGAACAATGTATATTGTAGATTCTACTCTAATCAATGTCATAATGCAAGATGCTTATTGATTTTCATGATAATTTCATTGAAAAGTTTTCCCCATATTAATTAAATAAGAAAAAATGTATTCATATAAATCTTAAATATTGTTAGTTTTATGTAGACATGTATAATAATAATACAACATCTACATGACAACATCATAATACAACTATAATTATGTCAATTTAAATTTTAATCTTAAATGAATTCAAGACAATCAAGATAAACACAATTTAATTTAAATGTGAATGATATTAATGTTGATAAAATGAAGTAGAATACCTTTACAGATTATTTGTTTTAGAATAGTTTACAGATTATTTGAATCATTATAGTTTACAATTATTTGTTTCATATGTTTTAGAATAGTTTACATATTATTTGATTCATCATAGTTTACAAATTATTTGTTATATATATATATATATATATATATATATATTTTGTTTCAAAATTGAAACTGTAAAAATATATAAAAAAGAAAAAGTAACAAACCAATTAAACCATATATGTAAATTGTTTCAAAATTGAAACTGTAAAAAACATATATAAAAAAGAAGTAACAAACCAATTAAACCATATATGTAAATTGTTTTAAAATTGAAACTGTAAAAACATATAAAAAAAAATAAAATAACAAACCAATTAAACCAGAAAAAAAGAATTGTTACAATGAAAATAAATACATATAAGAATCATAAATAAACAATTCTATTTGATAAATGTGAGAATGTAAAAAAAACATCACACATTAAAATAAATAATATAGTTAATGACACTTTCATTGTAACAAAACAAACACCACACGTCCCCTTGCTTCATCCACCATCTAAAACTCAAATGTATTAGTATAGAGTAAAGCATACTAAAAAAAATATTAATATTTTTCCTCTCCCATGTTGGTTTTGGAAGGAATTCGAATGTTTCATGGGTTTTAGGGATGCTTGGTTAGAAAATTTTATTAAATATGGACTCTATCATTGGTGTGTCAATCCTGCTACCAAAGAGATTAAGGCTTTATGTCTGAACATTGTTTGGGGTATTTGCTTAGTACAAAATACCATAATATTCGAGAACAAAGTCATAATCCTAGTTCAATGCACGATTCAAGGGTGGAATCTACTTTCATATTTCAAACAATGGAATGTTCAAAAGCTTCATTGATAGGTGTTTGAAGAAGTATGATTGATTGATCAAAGCCTTGGGATTATTTTGATGGTGCCTCTCAGGGTGAGCCTCCAATGGCAAGGGCAAGACACATTTTACATATTCATGAATCACATGTTATCAAATTCAAAGCACGAACTGATCGCATATCCAACAAGGTTGAATTGATGGCCCTAAAGCTTTTATTAACTCTTGCAATTGAATCTGGGGTTTCAAATATACAAGTATTTGGTGATTCACTTCTTGTTATTAATTGGATTAGGAGAGTGTTCACACTAAGAAACTTCAACATTCAACTTCTCTTTGAGTAAATTCTGAGTATTGTCAAGGGTTTCACTTAGGTCACCTTTACTCATACCCACAGAGAATCAAACCAAGGGGCATGTTCCCTATCTAAAGAAGGCCTCCAACTTCAACAAGGCCAATGGATTGTACAAGAACTTAACAATGGGTTGCATGGATCCACTCACATTCCATTTGTTTGATTAGTAGTTTTTTTTGGGGGTAAGTTTTAGTTTAGTTGAAAGACCATATTTGGAATATCATATGGTAGATTATTCTTTTTTGAAATTTGTATAAG
>ML785634.1:32238-49047 GCA_009831015.1 Picea engelmannii | reverse complement strand
AAAAAAGGTGGAGTGTGTTCCCATTTCATAGTTTGCGTGCACCTGAGGAAGTGCGTGAGGATTGTCTTGAAGTGTGCATCAGACTGGGCTTTGTAGCTAGGATATTTTGGGGCTAGAGAGCCTTTGTATATAACTATTTTGAGGTCGGAGTGCCTGTGTGGTTTAATGCGACAAAGTGTTGAGTTGTGTGCATGCACCAAGGGACAATGTGCACCCATTTCATAGTTTTGCGTGCACCTGAATAAGTGCGTTGTGAGGCTAAAAGGCTAGCAATCCTATCTTTGTAAAAATGTAATGACAATCAGTTAATTAGTGAAAACATATCATTGCGTGCAAACCAATCAGAAAAAAAAAGATACGCGGGGCTTAAACTCCACATGAAAAGGAAAAAGGGGCTAAGAGTTAGGAAGAGGGAATGTTTTAATAATATTTCCAAAAATATAATTTATGAGATATATATTTATCCTAAGTTCCTAAGGGATGGGAACGAGTCACCAAGTGGAGCAAAGCTAGTTCTTAAGGTGACACGTGTCTAGTTTTAATCCAACAAATATATTGTTAGGCCTTAGTGTATTTCGGGGGGGATTCACTCATTCCTTCATCAAGCAAACCAACTTTCCTCTACTAAGCATATGTATCTTGATGTAACTTGCTGCCATAACATAACCTTGTACTTGGGAAGGCTTGTGTTCTATTGAAGAGGCGGGTTGTCAGGCCTGTGTGCTATTGAAGAGGCGGGTTTTTAGGCCTGTGTGTGATTGAAGAAGTAGGTTTTCAATCCTATAAGCATTCTCCCCAAGTGAGAGAACTGTTGGGAATTGCTTTCCCAAGGTGCCCAGTTGCAGCTACAGGGATCTGAGACTTCTTGTCTGGAATGTTGTTGAAGCCATGGAAGGGAAGTGGCACAACCAAAGGACTGTTGAGCAGAGAAGGGGCACACTTCCTAGGGTGGGATAGGCATGTGGGGAATGAGGGACTATAGTATGTTTGCTAGGGTTGACACCTTTGTTTGAGTGTTTTGACTATTGATAGACCTTATCTTGGCTTAGGAATATTTTTATTTGGTGTATTTTAAGCCTCAGCTCGGGGGTGATCTAATACTACGAGTTTTTGAGCAGAAGAGTCTATGGCTGGGAGGAACATCTGAGGTTTGTGCACAGTTGGTGGATTACAAAAAAAGACAAGTGTCTTCTTATGTGTATTATTCTCCGAGTAATGTGCATATAAATGTTAAATATATTATGTGTTACGATTGTATATATATTTGTGTGTGGATTATATATGTTTTAGAACTGCGTGTTTGTTGCATATGCAAGGGATGGGCCATGATAGTTTATATGTGTTTATATATTGTTTAACATGTGAATACTTATGCTATTTATGTTTATGGAATTGGTACATAATTATGTTGGGATGTGTATGTATAGTTAGTTTTGCATAATTGTTGCAGATGTAGAGCATGGTAGTTATTAAGGGTTTCTTGTTAGATAATTTTGTGGTAACGGTCATGGGATTCTGAGGAAAGGCCTAAATCATTACACACAGGGAAATCAGTTCGCATGCGCAAATGGGACAGACCCCATACACAACATAGGAATGGTTGTGTGCGTAGTTGTATTATGAGTTCCTTTCGCTGTTATAGTCATTATTTGTTAAGTAACTTCAACAGTAATCGTATGAGTTCTAGCGCGAAGCTAGAAATGCCATGCGTGTTGAGGGACAGTCGACGTGGTCGACACAATGATGGTTGAGTGTGCATAATTGATAAGAAATCATTGTTGAGGGTGATACGAGCCTGATTTGTGCACACTAGGAAAAGGTAGTTTCACATAGCACAAGGCCAGTTGCGCGTGTTGTCGGTTTCAATGAGTTGTTTCCGCAGAAGAAAGAATTGATATTAGATATTTATTTAGCGAGTTGCAGTAGTAGATACTTTACAATGTAGTAACAAGACTCATCTAGGAGGCTGAATATGTTACAAACTGATATCAAAGTTCAAATTTTTATGTGACATGGCCCTTAGCAGAGTTGGGGACATTACAAAGCAGTATAAGAGCTTTTGGTTCAACACTGGACTTGTACGGGCCAGAGATCAACATGAAGATGGTGAGGCAGACATTTTTATGATGGTCACGAGGTCACAAGTTGAAAATATGGAAAAAACAATTGATTGAAGAAGGACTCGCCTGCGCTAAGTATTTGTGCCCAGTGTATGCGTACTAAATTTTAGAACAAGGCAATGCATGACTTATGGTGCACATAAGATATCGGTGTGTGGAGTGTGCACACTAAATATTGAAAATGTGGGGTATATAACTGGTGGAGCACACGTAATATGGGAGTGCAATACGTGTGCGATGTATATGGACGCCATGCAGAATTTATGGGTGTGTGAATAATAATAGTGCGTAGGGTGTGCACAATGAATATTGGTGATGCATAGTGAGCGTGCATTGAATATGAGCATCGTATGGAGCAAAATTATTGGCGCATGCATAATGTTGGTGTGCAGTGTGTGCGTGTGGAATATTGGCTCTACGTGGAGAAGAATTGGAGATGCACATTGAGTATTGGGTGCAAGAGGGTGTGCAGTGAATGTTGGTGTGACACAAAGAAAAGTTGTAATTTGTGAGGAATATTGGTGCGTGACACAAAAGTTGTGCACACTAGATAATGATGCACGAAACCCAAAAGTTGAGCATGCTAAATATCAGTGCCCGATATAAAACTTGTGCACACTGAATATGGGTGTGTTGTATGTGTGTTTGGTATTGCATGTGTAGAGCATGCACGCATGATGAATATCAGTGTATAACATAGAATTGGTATACACATGAGATTTGAAAGAAATAAAAGGAGATAAAAGAAGAGGAAAAGTTTGGACAAAGAAGTCCAAATATTCACCTAGAATTTTGAATTAGGATGTTAAGTTCACGAAGAATCAGAAGAAAGGATTCTGATACACTTATGGAATAGAATATGCATAGTATTTTGTTTGAAAACAAAGGTATTCCAACAAAGGATGAACACCTTCAGTAACCACTCACATAACCAGATCAAAGATCAACACACCAATGCTTTCACGTGGTAAAACCCTTATGGGGAAACATCCACGGCCCCAACCAACGCGACCACTTGGAGCAATTTATTAATGCAAAAGAAAAAAATTACAGAGATATTTTACAAGAGCGTTTCTCACAATCGATCATTGACAAATGACCCTCCATGCTCTTTAAATAGAGATCATGGACCAATCAGGTGTTAAGCCACGGATCAATGGTCGTTAAACTCGAGGAGAATATGAACCGTCAGATCACTCTATGTTGGGAACATATCGTGACTGTCGGATTTACTAACTACAAATTCATACTATTGCATACTAAAGAAACACACTTTTACCTAATGACACATTAGACCAAGTAGATCTTAACTAACTCCCAAGTGTCTAAATATCCTAACATCCCCCCTTAAGAACAACTTGGAATAGGATTGAAGGATTTACAATAGTGACACAATAGGAGAAGGAAGGAGGCATTAGAGCCTATCCCCCCTTAATGCCAACTTCCTGAACTCCGCTTCTGTAAGAGACTTTGTGAAAAATGTCTGCAACTTGATCTTCTGTAGAGAAAAAGAGTGCTTCAATAACTTGATCATGAATGAGCTTTCTGATGAATTGCATGTGTAGCTCGATGTGCTTGCTGCACTGATGTTGAACTGGGTCTTTGGTGATCTTGATGGCACTCTAATTGTCATGCCAAAGGCTGGTCAGATGTTGCTGTTGAAATCCAAACTCTGAAAGGATCTACCGAAGCCACAAGGCTTCCTGACTTACATTTACCATTGCTTGGTACTCTGCTTCTGCTGAAGAAAGTGCAATAGCCTGTTGTTTCTTACAGGCCCAAGTGACAGGTCCTGAAGCAAGGCCAAAAACATAACCTGCAGTATACTTTTGATCATCAGGGTCGTCAGTCCAATCTGAATTAGTGAAACCAACCAATAAAGGAGTCCCCCTTGAACTATAATGTATCTCGAACTGAACTATACCACGAACATAGAGAAGTATCCTTTAGTTGCTTTCCAATGGATTTCATGGGATGTTTGCATATACCTGGAAACAAGATGAACAACAAAGGAAAGATAAGGACGGGTATGAGTCAAGTATAAGAGGCTACTAACTAATTGACGGTATAGGGTGGCATCAACTTTGGGAGAAGTACAGGTGACAGTAATCTTGACTCTAGATTGGAAGGGAGATGGGGTTGGTTTACAATCATCCATGTGAAAGTGACGAATAAGGTCACAAGCATACTTAGACTGGGAAAGAAAAATTTCTTCATTGGTTTGCAAAACTTGTAGGCCAAGGAAATAGTGCAAAAAACCTAAGTCTGTCATTTCAAATTTCTTCTTAAGGTTGGTTTTCACATGGTTTAAAATTTTGAGTCACTACTAGTAAGGATAAGGTCATCAACATAAAGGACAAAGATTATGAGATGGCTTCCTACTTTCTTGGTATATACATTAGGATCATAATGACATCTAGAGAATCCATTGTGAATAAGAAAGTTTTCCATTTTGGCATACCAAGCTCGGAGAGCTTTCTTAAGACCATAAATAGATTTCTTAATGTGATAAACAAAGCTAGAGTCATTATGGACATAGCCATGAGGTTGTTCCATGTAGATTTCTTCTTGTAAATATTCGTGCAAGAAGGTGGATTTAACATCCATCTGATGGACCTCCCATTTATGTGAGGTAGCAAGGGAAAGAACAAGGCATATGGAATTCATTTTGGCTACAAGAGCAAAGGTTTCATTATAGTCAATTCCTTCAACTTGGGAAAATCCTTTGGCAACTAACCAAGATTTGTGTGTTTCGACACTTCCATATGATGCATACTTAGTTCTGTAGACCCATTTACATATGACAAGTTTTCTTCCTTTTGGAAGAGGTACAATATCTCAAGTATAGTTGGCCATTAAAGAATGATACTCTTCATTCATTGTTGTATCCCAATATGGATGACCTGAATCTTCTGTAAATGTCTTTGGATCACGAGTCTCTGAAAATTGAGCCAAAAGAGAAGAGGCTCGTTGGAACTGTGAACATGTCCGACGTTTATCTGAAGGATCACCGACAATATCACCAGTTGTTTCTCATGTTGAACGAGCCCATCTAGGAAGCTGTGGAGCTGGTGTTGGTTCAGGTTCAAAGGAATCATCTGGAGGAAGGTGAGCAGGAGGAGGTGGATTTTCATCCTCACTGTCATCATCTGAAGAAGAAACCAGAATAGAAACATAAGACGACACAAATTCCGAAGATGGCTCCCATGACGAAGAAGGCACAATCGTCGAATTAGGATTGTAGGCCAAGAGATTTTCATCAAATTTAACATATCTTCTAATAATAATTTCATTACAATGTGGTTGAAGAAGTCTATAACCTTTGACATCTTCAAAATAACCAACAAATATACACTTCCCACTTTTAGGCTGCAATGCTTTCCTTTTCTCATCAGGAATGTGAGCCCATGCTATACTACCAAATACACAGAAGTGACTTACATCTGGTTTAATTTTAGTCCAAGCTTCTTCCGGTGTTATATTTTTAAGAGCCTTTGTGGGAGTGCGATTTACTATGTAATTTGCACAGTTGATTTCTTATGCCCAATACTTCAGACTTAATCCCTTAGATTAGATCATACAATTAGCCATTTCTTTTAATGCACGGTTTCCCTCTCAGCAACATCATTTTGTTGTGGTGTATATGGAAGAATGTGTTTCATTTGGATGCCCTGTGTAGTGCAGTGACTTGTAAAATTATTGTTCACATATTCACCTCCATTATTTGTTCTTAAATTTTGAATTTGATGTCCACATTGCTTTTCTACAAGGGCCTTGTAGGCCAAAAACTTCGCTCTTAAGTTTTAAGAAGTAAACCCAAGTACGTCTGGAAAAGTCATCAATGAAATTTAAGAAATACTTGCACCCAAAAAAAGAAGGAGAATAAAGTGGACCACATGAATCACTGTGAATAAGATGCAAAGGGCCTGAGGCGTGCCAAGAGGCACGTTTGTCAAAATTGCCTCAATGATGTTTGCCAAGAACAAAACCGACACAAACACCATCTCTACATGAAACAAGAGGAAGACCAATCACCATCTGTTAATTACATAATTGTTGCAATGAGTGATAGTTTAGATGACCAAACCGCTCATGCCAAAGTTTGCTCAAGTCATTTCTATGAGCAACAAAAAATGATGAAAAAGATGATGACACAAAGTTGTCAAACTTGTACAACCTGGTAATATCATCAACAATTCCAGTTGCAAGAACATGCTTAGGATCTTTTATATCCTTGATTACAACTTGGTGAGGTGAAAACTCTACAGTTTTACTATCACATGAATGAGTGATTTGATATATTGATAGAAGGTTACAAGAAAGACTTGGAACACATAATACATCATTGAAATGACAGTTTTCTACTTGAACTGTTCCATATACTTCAACACTAAGAGATCTATCATCACCAACAAATATTTTCTTGGTGTTACATTCATTTAGAGAAAAAAATATGTATTTATCCTTAGCCATATGCTAAGATGCTCCAAAATCAATAAGCCACTCATCAGAAGAAGAAGTAGAAGTTGTATTGAAGGAGAAACCATAAGTAGAAAGTGCATGTCCATGAGAAGAAGAAGAAGAAGTAGAATCAATACTGATGTTGTGCTTCTTCATCGCTGCTTCTAAAGCTACCATATTCTTGAAACATTTGGACTCATCATGACCATCTTTATCACAAAAGATGCAATGTCTGTTAGTCTTCTTACTTTTATATTTTTCTCATTTGTCACCATTAGGAGCGTAAGTTGTCTGAGTGGGTTTGGGACCCTTATATTGTTTTTTGTTGTGGCAAGGATGTTGCTTCTTGGGATTCTTTGGTTTATCTTTCTTATGGACGAATAAGGCTTTGTTGGAGGTACCTGTAGTGCTGATCACTCCAAGTTGTACAAGCTTATCTTGCTATCTAATCAAAGCATCACAAAAGTTATCAAGACTGGGTTTTTTATAAGCTGCCCCTAGAGCCTCTTGCATGGCATAAAAGGTATATACAAACACATAATATGCACTACCTAGCTTAGAAAGAATAAGATAGATGCAACGATCTTCTTCTATCTTTATATTACATTCTTCACATAAAGTTCTGAGTGGTTTAAACTTAGATAGATAGTCTTCAATGAAAGAAAAATCATTTGGACTTAAAGTGAGTACTTGATTTTCTAATTGTTGTGCTCGAATAATATTGTGTTTACGAAACATATATTCAATCTTGTCCCAAGATTCTTTGGGTTGATCAATTGATTGAAGGTGGAACCTTAAATCAAGAGAGATGGACATTCTGATTAATCCACATGCTTCATCATTCATATTATCCCATTTTACCTTTTTATCAACATCAGTGGGTGATGTTTCCTTTCCCAAGGTAATTCGGTACAAGCCTTTACTTCTTAATAAATCCTCCATATGGGATTTCCATTGGAAGTAGTTGGTACTGGTAAACAAGAGATTACTTTCATAATACATATTAAATATGCAGATAATATGGATTTAAAAACTGAAACTAATGATCTGGATGGAAAGATCTCGAAAAGTGAGGTAGTTTTAAAAAAAACGATGCTAAAAACAAACTTCGGATGTCAAAGTTCTGCCCTTTTTAGAAAAAGGCATAAACGGTAACCAAAGGACCACGTGGTGGTGTAAGTTGTTTTATGAAGTAACTCACTTTTATAAAGAGAAGTGGGGATCACTTTTACAATGAAGTTACTTTATAAAAAAAATGTTGCATGCAAAATAAATAACTCTAAAATAAAATATTAAAGTTACTTATAGTGATTCACTTTTATGCTTGAAGTGAAATACATTTTACAAATTTAGCATGAACTTTTTCAAAAAAAAGTAATAATAGAGAGACTTGAACTCAAGACCTCTTACTTAATAAAGCAAATTTTAACCAAATGGTCTAGCAAAACATATTGTATTTTTTAGGAAGAGGATTGGGGGTGTTTTTGTTGTTGTTGTTGTTGACGGCCTTGGAGAGCATGCTAAAAAAAAACCATTTTCACACAAGATAAAAAAATTCACTTCTCGATGACAAAAAGGGTTAGATCTCGGTTAGCTTATCCAGAAGATGCACATTTTCCTATCTGTTTCTGATTTTTTGAGATCACATAGGGCACGAGGAAAAGAGCATACGCAGATATAAAAGAGTAGCAACCCAGAAATAAATAATACAAAACCATAATAAAATCAAAATGATACTCTGCAAAAATTTAAAAAATGCTTATTCAGGCTTTATACCTTCGGATCTGACTGAAATGGTCTTATCTTGGGAAAACAGAAACCTTTTCGAGTGAAATGATAAGTGTTCCTCACCGAATTGAGCGTTATTGACGCAATGGAACAATCCTCTCAGCCCATAAATGTACGTAAATGACATAAAATGGATATGAGGAAACCGACTTCACGATCTCGATCTACAACAGGAGCGGGTCTTCAAACAGACTCTGATACCATGTTTGACAACACATGTATTCCAAAAGAGGACGAAAACCTTCAGTAACCACTCAGATAACCATATCAAAGATCAACACAATGATGTTGTCACGTGGTAAAACCCCTACGGGGAAACATCCATGATCCCAACCAATGCGTCCACTTGGAGCAGTTTATTAATGCAAAAAAAAAAGATTACAGAGAGATTTTACAAAGAAGTTTCTTACAATTGGTCATCGAAAAATGACCCTCGATTCTCTTTAAATAGAGATCATAGACCAATCATGTGTTAATCCACGGATCAATGGTCGTTAAGATCGAGGAGAATATGAACCGTTAGATCACTCTATGTCGAGAACATATCGTAACCATCATGTTTCCTAACTACAAATGCATACTAATGCATACTAAAGAAACACACTTTTATCTAATGACACATTAGACCAAGTAGATCTTAACTAACTCCCAAGTGTCTAAATATCCTAACATATTTATGGTTTTCATAAATTATTTAGTCTAAAAAATCTTGTTGCCTACACATTTTGCAGATTTAACAACAATTTGATTAGTACAAGATCAACACATAGATTAGAAGCGTGGAAGATGCATAAAGAACACACAACCATGAATATGAGGTCATAAGGATGTATGACAATATATGTGATGAGGGTACAAATTCAAATGGACATGGAAAAAACAAGGAAGAAAGCATGAATTTGGTGAAGACCATAAAAATGTTGCAAAAGGACATCCAAAGTTGCAAAGTTGATAATGATAGGATTATGAAATCTAAGGAGGAATAAGATGGATTCAATATCAAGTTTCTACAAATCTTGGACATAATTGAGAAAAAGATGGATAAGTAAATCGAGTCAAGCAAATCAAGGAGACACATGTTTCATGATGAGAGAAGAAAAACAAGAAGTGTTTATAGGCATCACCATCACTTTCCAAGACATTCAGCTAGGAGAGCACGTAGTAGTTCAAGCCCATATCTTGTCAGAAAACATAAGAGGAGGTCTGGGGTGGGTGAGATACAAGGAGAAATGAATAAGATTAAACCTCCTAATTTTGATGGTAAGCACAAGAAGGATGAGGATGCAAAGACCTAACTATTGGGCATGAGGAATTAATTTTAGTTACATCATTATTCTTCACATGCAGAAGGAATAATTTCAATCTACCAGCACAAGGGAAAAACATCAATGTGGTGGCACTAGTTTGTGCAAGTGCAACACCTTGATGAGAGAAAGGTTACTTGGAGGGAGTTCAAGAGGTATTTTCAAAACAATACTTAAACAAAACTTACTATGATAGGAAAATGAAAGAGTTATTTGAACTCAAGCTTGGAAGTATGACCATAGATGAGTATGAGAGGAGATTTTTAGAGCTACTGAAGTATGTTGCTTTCATCAAGGATTAATAGGTTAAGATTCATAGGTACTTGAGTGGGATACCATCATTTATTAGTGATAAGATAAGATATTATGATCCCAAGACATTGGAGGAAACTATAAGTAGGGCCAAGTGTCTTTATGATCAACAAAGAGGAAGACCCACTTACCAAAAGGCTTGGGAAGACAAGAAGAAATGAAAGATGGTGTAGAGGAAGAAGGGGACCAAGCCACAATTCTTCAGAAATAATTTTTCAGGGACAACCAACTCCCAAGGATCCCACAATGAGAGAGGAAATGGGACAAAGACCAAGGAAACAACCAATGAAGTATTGGGGTTATGAGGGAGAGCACGTGTATAGAGATTGTCCTCACAGATGTGAAAAAGTGAGGATTGTTCATAATATACAGTAAGATGATACAGTGGATGACATGGGCATAAATGTACCTAGGATCTATGCATACCTGGATAACAACCAAGTTGAGTTTTAGTCACATATGATTGAAGTGTAAGGTAAGTTAAACAACCAACCCATTGCTATTTTAATTGATTCAAGAGCTAGTCATAGTTATCTAGATCCTAAGATTGTGGAAAGATTTCAATTTCCAAAAATAAATCTTGGGAAACCTTGGTTGGTACAACTAGCTACAAGAGCAAAAAAGAAAATTAATGAGAAGGTTAAGGAATGTCTAATGGACATGAATGGACTAAGCACAAAATTATATTTGAATATTATACCTTTGGGCTCATATGATTTCCTAATTGGTATGGATTTATTTGGACATGCATCATGTTGTCCTAGATTGTTATCATAAGGCTTTTACTTTCTTGGATGAAGAAGGGAACTTGAAAATAGTAAAGGGTATTCCAAGGGTTGTAACTATTAGATAAGTTTCAACCTTGCAGCTGAAGAAAATTTTCAGGAAAGGATGTCAAGTATTTGCGACACATATGGAGGAGGAACCTAAGGATAAAGTTCCAAATATGGAAGACTATGCATTTCTAAGGGATTTTAAAGATGTATTTAGAGAAATATTGGGGTGACCACCCAAAAGAGATATTGATTTCTCTATAAATCTAATGCTTGAAGCATCCCAAGTGTCCAAGACTCCTTATAGGATGAGTACACCATAGTTTAGGGATTTTCTAATGCAACTTGAAGAGATCCTGAAGAAGGGGTATATATGCCCAAGTGTGTCACCTTGGGGTGTCCTAGTGTTATTTTTGAAAAATAAGGATGGAACGCGGATATGACATTGACTTCAGGCAATTGAATAAGGTAGCAATGAAGAACAAGTATCCTTTTCCAAGGATAGATGATCTCTTTGACAATTTGAAAGATGCAAAAATATTCTCTAAGATTGACCTCAGATAAAACTATCATCAGGTAAGAATTAAAGAGGAAGATATCAACAAGAAAACCTTTAGGACGAGGTATGGCCATTATAAGTTTACAATAGTTCCATTTGGGTTGTCAAATGCACCAACTGTCTTCATGTGTTTAATGAATGGTATTTTTAGAGAATACTTAGATAAGTTTGTCATTGTATTTTTGGATGGCATACTTATTTACTCAAAGTATGAAGAAGAACATGAGAAAAACTTGAGGATGGTGCTACAAGTATTGAAAGAACATTAGTTATATGAAAATTTGAGCAAGTTCTCATTCTACCAGAGGCAAATTCATTTCTTGGGTCATATCATTTCATAGGAAGGGATAGTAGTGGAACCAAAGAAGATAAAATCCATTGAAAGATGGCCAACACCAAGGAATGTTGTAGAGGTGAGATATTTCATGGGACTTGTAGGGTACTATAGAAGTTTTATTGAAGGCTTTTCAAATATTGCACACCCAATCACATCCTTGCAAAATAAAGGTGTGATATTTGAGTGGAATTCTAATTGTAAAAGGAGTTTAGAACACTTGAAGAGTTTGTTGACAAGTGCACCAATTTTGAGAATTACTTATCCTAATGAAGACTTTGTTGTGTGCACTGATACATGCAAGGAAGGGATTGGTGAAGTCCTTAGTAAGAATGGGCATGTGGTGTGCTACAAATCAAGGAAATTAAAAGAGCACGAAAGGAACTATGCTACTCATGATTTGGAATTGCCAGCGATAGTGCATGCCTTGAATATGTGGAGGCACTACCTAATGGGAAAATGATTTGAGTTGAGGACAGACCACAGTGGTCTGAAATATTTGTTTGGACAACCAACTCTAAATGTTATGAAAAGTAGGTGGTTAGAATTCTTCATTAAGTATGACTTTGATATAAAGCATATCAAGGGTAAAGAGAACAAGGTGGTTGATGCACTCAGTAGGCAAGTGCATGATATGCATGCGACATCCATTAACGTGTAAAAATTAGATTTGAAATATAGAATGTTAGAGGCTACAACATTAGATTAGCACTATGTGGAAATAATGACAAAGCTACAACAAGGTATTTTGCAGCAGAAAATTGAAGATTTTGAGTTAAAAGAGGATGAAATTCTCATGTACGGGGGCAGAGTTTATGTACCAAATTCTCAAGAGTTGAAAAATCTGCTATTAAAATAAATGCACAGTGTTCCTTAGGTTGGGAACCTAGGATACCAAAAGACAATTGCAGCTATCATGAAACAATACTATTGGCCAGGTATGAAGAAATAAGTGGTTGATTTTATTTCCAAGTGTTTGAAATGTCAGAAAGTAAAGGCTGAGCACAGAAACCCAGATGATTTTCTATAGCCATTACCCATCCCTGAGTGGAAATGGGAATTTGTAACTATGGATTTCATCACTAAGCTATCCAAAAAAACTAAGAAGCATGATTCCATCATGGTATTGGTGGATAAGCTTACTAAAGTTGCCCAATTTGAGTTGTAACTATGGATTTTATCACTAAACTACCTAGAACAACCAAGAAGCATGATTCCATCATGATAGTGGTGGATAAGCTTACTAAATTTTTCCAATTTGTTCCAGTAAGGCTCACTCACAAGGTAACACACATTGTTGATATTTATATGACATAAATTGTTAGGCTTCATGGTATACCCAAGATATTTGTATATGACAAGGATCCCAAATTTACATCAAACTTTTGGAAGGAATTATTTAAAGGATTTGGGACAAATCTTAACTTTAGCACAACCTATCATCCATAGTCAGATGGAAAAATAGAGAGAGACAACCAAGTGATCGAGGATATGCTAAGAATGTATGCAATGGATAAACCATCAAAATGGGAAGATTATTTGAATTTGGTTGAATTTGTATATAACAATGGGTATCAAGCATCTCTAAAGATGAACCCATTTGAGACACTTTATGGCAGAAAGTGCAACACACTAGTGAGTTGGGACAACTCAACAGATAGAGCAATGGATGGGCTAGATTTGCTAAGGAAAATGGAAGAGCAAATGGTGAAAACAAAACAAAAATCAAAGGTTTCCCAAGATAGGAAGAAAAGTTATGCAGATAATTGCAAAACTCATAGAGAATTTAAAGTGGGTGACCACGTGTTTTTGAAAGTGAAAGCCAGGAAGATTTCACTTAAGTTGGGAAATTTGTTCAAAGTTGGTAGCACATTATTGTGGGTCGTCTGAAATCCTGGAGAGGATTGGTCATGTCGCATATATGCTTGCACTTCCTTCATCCATATGCATTGATAATTTGTTTCATGTATCTTTTCTTAAAACTTATGTGCATGATGTTAATCATGTAATTGATTGGAATCTGATTCAGGTGGAGCAAAAAAGCAACTTTCGAGTTCAATCGGTATGCATATTGGACCATAAATTCAAGTTGTTCTGAAATCGAGCAATATGATTGGTAAAGGTACAATGGACATGTTACGATCCTGAGGATGCAACTTGGGAGCACGAGTATGTTATGTGCGCAGAGTGCCCATATATTTTTGAAGACTTTTAAATTTTTTATTGTCCATAATGCACTGAGGACGGTGCATAAATAAGGGGGAGAGGAATGTAATACCCTATCCCGAACCCCAATTGTAAATGTAAATGTAATGTACATATAGATTGGTGAGATGTGAGCACTAATTTTTGGGTTCTGGTTTTTTGCACGTGTACAAAAAAAGTGGGGTGTGCTCACATTTCATAGTTTGCACGCACCTGAGGAAGTGCGCAAGGATTGTCTTGAAGTGTGCATCAGATCAGGCTTTGTAGACAGGATTTTTGGGCCAAAGAGCCTTTGTATACAAATATTTTGAGGTCTAAGTGCTTATGTGGTTTAGTGCAACAAAGTGCTAAGTTTTTCACATGCACCAAGGTAGGGTGTGTGCCCATTTCATAGTTTTGTGTGCACCTGAATAAGTGTGTCGTGGAGCTAAAAGGCCAACGAGCCTATCTTTGTAAAAATGCAATGACACTCAGATAATTAATAAAAACATATCACTACACGCAGGCCAATCAAACCATAAGATACGAGGGGTTTAAACTCCACTAGAAAAGGAAAAAGGGGCTAAGAGTTAGAAAGAGAGAATATTTTAATAATATTTGCAAAAATATAATTTATGGGATATATATTTATCCTAAGTTCCTAAGGGATGGGAATGAGTCACCAAGTGGAGCAAAGCTAGTTCTTAAGGTGTCAAGTTTATAGTTTTAGTTAGGAAAATATATTGTTGGGCCTTAGTGTATTTCGGGGGGGATTCACTCATTCCTTCATCAAGAATACCAACTTTCCTCTGCTAATAATATGTATCTTGTTGTAACTTATTGCCATCACATAACCCTGTACTTGGGAAGGCCTTTGTGCTATTGAAGAGGCGGGTTTTCAATCCCGTGTGCTATTGAAGAGGTGGGTTGTCAGGTCCGTGTGTGATTGAAGAAGCAGGTTGTCGGTACTGTAATCACTCTCTCCATGTGAGAGAACTTATGGGAATTTTTTTCCCAAGGTGCCCAGTTGCAGCTATAGGGCTTTGAGACTTCCTTCCCAGCCTGTTGTTGAAGCCCTAGAAGGAAAGTGGGCCAGCCAAAGGACTATTGAGCAAAGAAGGGGCACACTTCTTGGGGTGGGACATGCATGTGGGGAATGAGAGTATGTAGTATATTTGTTTGGGTTGGCACATTTGTTTGAATTTTTTTACTATTTATATAACTTAGTTGGTATTAGGAATCCTTTTCCTTGGTGGAGTTTAAGCCCCAACTCGGAGGTGATCTGCTGCTAAGATTTTTTGAATGACAAAGTCTATGGATGGGAGGAATGTCTGTGCTCAGTGCCCAGTTGGTGGATTACAACAAAATATTAGTGTCTTCATATGTGTATTATTCTGTAAGTAATGTGTATATACATGTTAAATATATTATGTGTTACAATTGTATATATATATTTGTGTGTGGATTATATATATTGTAGAACTGCATGTTTCTTGCATATGTAGGGCATAGGCCATGACAGTTTATATGTGTTTATATATTGTCTAACATGTGAATGCCTATTCTATTTCTATTTCCGGAATTGGTACATAATTATGTTAGGGTTGTGCATGGATTGTTAGTTCTGCATAACTGTTGTAGATGTAGAGCATGGTAGTTATTAAGTGTTTCATGTTAGACAATTTTGTGGTAACGGTCATGGGATTCTGATGAAAGGCTTGAATCATCATGTGTGCAAATGGGATAGATCCCGCACGTGGCATAGGAATGGTTGTGTGCATAATTATATTATGAGTTCATTCCATTGCTATAGTCACTATATGTTAGGTAGCTTCAGCAGTAATCGTATTGGTTCTAAAGCGAAGCTAGAAATGTCATGTGTGTTGAGGGATCGTCGACGCAGCCGACATAATGACGGTTGAGCATGAAAAATTGCTAAGACATCATTGTTGCACGTGATACGAGACCGATTTGCGTGCACTAGGAAAAATTAGTTGTGTGTAGCACAAGGCCAGTTTTGCACATTGTTGGTTTCAATGAGTTACTTCCACAAAAGAAAGAATTGATATCAGATCTTTATTTAGTGAGTTGCGGTAGTGGAGGCTTTACAATGTGGTAACGAGACTCAACTGGGAGGTTGGATTCATTACAAAATGGTATCAGAGTTCAAATTTTGATGTGACATGGATCAAAGCAGAGTTGGGGACATTACACAATATATTTTTCACATAGGATTCAACGCAAAAGACTATCCTGAGTGAGAAAAACCCATAGAGTCTCGATCGCTAAACCTTTTCCAAAGAGGACTAGATCCTTAAGACCCCACCCACCAGTCAACTTAGGATGAGAAACATCCTTCCAACTAACCAGATGGGAGCCGAGATAATATGTTGTGCCTTTCGATGAGTAATTATAACATACTTTTCTGATCTTGACCAAGATTCCTTTGGAAAATTTTTCCAACAAATGTCAATAGACTGAAATGGCTTTGATCACCAATTTGATGAGAATGATACAACCATCCCTAGAAATCCATCTATTGCATCAGATAGAAATATGCTTCTCTGCTTTCGATACCAACCATCCCCAATCATTTATGGAGTAGTAATTTGGCTTGAGATGATACCCCAAGTATTTCAATCCATCAAAATATCAAAAGAGGGATAAGGAAAAATATTGGCCATCTCTTGTCAGATAACTACATCACACTCTGGAAAATAACCAACATATTTTCCAACATTTGATCAACATACTATATGCATCACAAAAGAGATCCATGATACCTTTGAGGACCTGACCCTCCATTGTTAGGTAGTGATAGAAAAGAAAAATGTCATCCTAGAATAAATTCCTACAACTCAGGTATGATCAGGTCACACATCCCCATCGACTCTTGGAGAAGATCTATATCAAGATTTTCCTATTCTATAAGCTTTGAAAGGAGAGATTTTTGGGTCATCCCCTAGAACCTTCA
>ML785634.1:0-32138 GCA_009831015.1 Picea engelmannii | reverse complement strand
CTTTTCATTTTGCTCTACACAGTTGAAAGATATCACTATAACTTAGTACAACCACTACTGTAGTGAAGCAAGTTCATATTACTGATAATTGTCTCTTGTCTTTCCTCTGCACCGGCTATTAGCAGGTGTAAGACCGAGTTACTGTTATAAGATGATGTGTTACTTGCATCTTATCGTTTGATGTTCATTTTAATTTCTTCTCCCAATATATGCGCGAGTTTGTTCATTTTACTTACAGCTAATTATTTTTCGTTTGTTTCATTACTCTTTACAAAAGGCATACAGTTACAGGAAAGGGCCTTTCGTTTGTTGTCCTATTTCGTTCTTCACACCAAGTCTTCTCTTATGTTCGACCAAATGGAATCAGCCATAAAAATTTCTCTCTAAATCATTTCCATAATTTAACTGTTCCTCAATGACTTTATCCAGAGTAATTCAACCTAATATTCGACTTGGGATATACGATCAAACTAATATAGCGTTAAATCTTCTTAATACGACTCTTAAAACTGCTGATACCCGAGAAGAATTAGAACGTTCATGGATGGCCATTGAACAAGACATCGTAATCCAGGAACAGTTGGAAGCCAGACAACGTGAACGAAGGAATCTTCATTAGCTTCCCACACCAAGGTTAGCGAAATCCTCTATCAACTATTATCATATTTTCGGATGCCTTGACACTGTACTTTAAGCCTTAGTACAGACTCAGGAACAACAAGTCCTTTGAGCCTGAACTCGCACAAGTTCCACTACTTCCTAGATGGGTTCATTCAACACGAGAAGCAACAGGTGGTCTTGTCGGTGATCCTTCAGTTCAGCGTCGAACACATTCACAGTTCCAGTGAGCCTCTTCTCTTTTGGCTCAAGTTTCATAGAATCATGATCCAGAGACATTTGCAGAAGCTTCAGGTCATCCAGATTGGGATACAACAATGAATGAATAGTATCGTTCTTTAATGGAAAATTAAACTTGGGATCTTGTACATCTTCCAATTGAAGAAAACTTATCATATGTAAATGGGTATACATAACTAAGTATGCATCAGATGGAAGTTTTTAAAGACACAAGGCTCAGTGAGTTGCCAAATTATTTCCGCAAGTTGAAGGAATTGACTATAATGAAACCTTTTCCCCTGTCGCCAAAATGAATTCCATCTACCTTGTTCTTGCCCTTGCTACCTCACATAAATGGGAGGTCCATCAGATGGATGTTAAATCCGCCTTCTTGCATGGAGATTTGAAAGAAGCAATCTACATCGAACAACCTCCAGGCTATGTCCAGAATGAATCTAGCCTTGTATGCTGCCTTAAGAAATCTCTTTATGGTATTAAGCAAGCTCCCCGAGCTTGGTATGGCAAAATGGAAAGCTTTCTTATTGACACTGGATTCTCTAGATGCCATTCTGATCCTAATGTATATACCAAGAAAGTAGGAATCCATCTCATAATCCTTGTACTTTATGTTGATGACCTTATCCTTACTGGTAGTGACTCAAAACTTTTAAACCATGTGAAAACCAACCTTAAGAAGAAATTTGAAATGACAGACTTAGGATTTTTGCACTATTTCCTTGGCCTCCAAGTTTTGCAAACCAATGAAGGAATTTTTCTTTCCGAGTCTAAGTATGCTTGTGACCTTCTTCGTCGCTTTCACATGGATGATTGTAAACCAACCCCTTCTCCCTTATAGTCTGGAGTCAAGATTACTGCCATCTGTACATCTCTTGAAGTTGATGCCACCTTGGACCACCAATTAGTTGGTAGCCTCTTATACTTGACTCATACCCATCCTGATCTTTCCTTTGTTGTTGGTGTTTTTGCCCGGTATATGAAAACACCCCATGAAATCCATTGGAAAGAAACTAAAAGGATACTTTGCTATGTCTATGGTACATTTCAGTTTGGGATACATTATAGTTAAGGGGGGACTCCTTTACTGGTTGGTTTCATTGATTCAGAATGGTTCGACGACCCTGATGATCAAAAGTCTACTGCAGGTTATGTTTTCAGCCTTGCTTCAGGACCTGTCACTTAGGCCTGTAAGAAACAATAGGATATTTCACTTTCTTCAGTAAAAGCAGAGTTCTAAGCAATGATAAATGCAAGTCGGGAAGCCTTGTGGTTTCGACAGATCATTTCAGAGTTTGGATTCGAGCAACAACATCCGAACAGCCTTTGGTGTGACAATCAGAGTTCCATCAATCTCTCCAAAGACCCAGTTCAACATCAATGCAACAAGCACATCGAGCTACACATGCATTTCATTAGAAATCTCATTCATGATCAAGTTATTGAAGTGCTCTTCTGCCCTACAGAAAACCAATTTGAAGACATTTTCACAAATTCTCTTATAGAAGAGAATATTTCCAAACTTCGATCTATGTTAGGAGTTCAGGAAGTTGTCATTAAGGGGGGATAGACTCTAATGCCTCTTTCCTTCTCCTATTGTGTCAACATTGTAAATCCTTCAATCCTATCCCAAGTTGTTCTTAAGGGTGGATGTTAGGATATTTAGACACTTAGGAGTTAGTTAAGATCTACTTGGTCTAATGTGTTGTTACGTAAAAGTGTGTTTATTAGTGTGTTTCTTTAGTATGCATTAGTATGCATTTGTAGTTAGGACATCCGACGATCATGATATGTTCCCTACATAGAATGATCTGACGGTTCATACTCTCCTCGATCTTAACGACCATTGATCTGTGGCTTAACACCCAATTGGTCCATGATCTCTATTTAAAGAGCATGGAGGGTCATTTGCTAATGATTGATTATGAGAAACGCTCTTGTAAAATCTCTCTATAATCTTTTTATTTTGCATTAATAATTTTTTGCAAGTGGCCGCATTGGTTGGGGGCCGTGGATGTTTCCCCGTAGGGGTTTCACCACGTGAAAACATCAGTGTGTTGATATTTGATCTAGTTATGTGAGTGGTTATTGAAGGTGTTCATCCTCTGTTGGAATACCTATTTTTTCGAAAAACTTGGGATGTGCATAACACCAGACAATGTTCTAATGCTTCCATCTATTAGCCTTAACTTGACTTTTCCTCGGCCTATGATTATGGTTTTCGAGTCATCACCTAGGAAAACATTACCGCCATCATAACTTTCATATTCACAGAACCACTCCCTGTGGGGAGTGATATGAAAGGATGAACCTGAGTCAACCAACCATTCCTCATGATCTGCATGTGTGCTTGAAGAAGCCAAGTACACATTGCCACCTTCTTCCTTGGAGGTATTTTCTTTTGTAAAGGGATATTCTTCATATCCCTTCTTTTTTTCAACTTTGGATCTACACTGCTTCTTGTAGTTCCCTTCTTTTTCACATCTCCAACATACCTTTATAAACTTTTTGGGAGATTTAGATCTACCCTTAGACTTAGATCTCCCACTTGAGAACTTAGATCTATTTCTTTCCTGGGAACATCCTCTTGCAAATAATGTGTATGTGATATGTCCTTCCATATTCTTCTATCTCATCTCCTCCGATAACAAGGATGAGACCACTTCATCAAACTTCAAGGAAGTTGTATTAATACCTATGCCACAACCAGACTATCCCATGAGTCTGGTAAAGAACAAAATAAACTGATACATTTATCTTCATCTGAAATTTTAATCTCAACATATACTAACTAACTTACCATAGTATTGAAGGCGTTCAAATTCTCTGCCACCGAGTCTCCATCTCTCATCCTCAGGTTATATATATTCTTTCTCAGGAATAATTTATTTACTAGGTACTTAGACTGATACAACTTCCCTAACTTGTCCCATAAATCATTGGTTGTAGCTTCCTCTGACACATTCAGTAATACTGAATCTGAGAGACACAGCCAGATTGTGTTCTTTGCCTTCCGATCCAACTTTTTCCAACCATTTGTTGAAGTTCTTGTAGGTGCAGTATCTAGATCTACCGCGATCCATTGATCTCTATCCACCAACAGATCTTCCATATTGAGCTTCCACAACTCAAAACTTTGCCCATTAAACTTCTTGATATCCATCTTTGAATTGCTTGCCATTTCTTTTGACCTAAAAAATCAATACCACAAATCTCCCACTGTAACAAGGCTTATCGCAGTATTGAGTCAAACCCTTGACCACAAAGGCATCCCCCTGAAGCCAACAAAGATCTGATACCAAATGTAGATTTTAACCTTCTACAATATTTACTACAAACAGATTTTCAGTAAAAGAACAGAAAAGATACAATGGCAAATAAAAACATTACACAAAGATTTTTCCCCTAGAAACCCAAACCAGAAAAACCAACATATTCTATATTCATTAATAGTGTTACAATGTTTACAATACAATATACATATAGGAGCCAGTGGCATCCAAAACCCTAACCCAATTACCTGGATTAGTTAACAACCCTAATTCCTTAACCAAAAATAGAAAACAAAAAATGCGACACTTTTCCCGAGGTGATTTTTTTTTTCTCGGGGACGCTACCCCTGCAACCCCCAAGGGGGGGCCTATAGGCCCCACCTCAAAACCCCATGCTTGCCCTGTGCGACACATACACTACTACTCGTGCAAATAATATAACACAGACCTAACAAAGAATACAAATCCCATGATCCAATTAGTTGTAGGAAGGCCAAAACCACCTTGGAGGAGTATTAAACGAAGAAAATCCCAATTTATACAGTCATACACCTTCTTTAAATATATCTTTAAGATGATGTCTTGCAGCTTCTTAGTATTTATACTGTGTAGGCACTCTTGGGCTGTACCTATAACATCTAAGATCTACCTCCCTTTTAGAAATCCCAACTGTTCCTTAGACAAAGCCTGAGACAGGATTGGTCTAATCCTTCTTTCTATGACTTTTGAAATGATCTTGTAACAGTGATTACACAGTTCTATCGGATGGAAATCTCCAAAGGATGAAGGAAAACTGACTTTAGGAATAAGTGCAATAAAAGTCAAGTTTAACACCCTATTAACTACACCACTTATCCTTGATTCCTCCACAACTTTGAGCAGGTCCTTCCCAGCAAACTCATAAAAGAATAAAAAGAACTCAATTGTCCACCCGTTGGGCCCTAGGATTTTTTCCTTGGAAAATACCTTTATAACATCAAGGACTTCTGCACTAGTACAAGGAATCTTGAGTGTATCAACTTATTTCTCATTGACAAATATTGGAAAGAGTCTTATCGTTTCTATCTGATCTGTAATGGATTTTTTCCCAGTGTCCTGAAAAAAGGATCTAAGGAATCTCAGTGTTGTTTCCTTTATGTCCTCCTGTCATGTATGCATGTAGACAAATTCATCCTTTGTTTCCCATAATTATTTTTTGTTTCTTCTATGGCTAGCAAAGCGGTGACAAAATTTAGTATTTTTATCACCACTTTGAATCCAGATTGCTCTTCTTTTTTGGTGTCATCGCTCCTCTTCAACAAGTAACAAATTATTTAGTTCCACCTCTAAATGTTTTAATCAGAGATCAATATCTTGACAATCCAAAACCTATGACTTCTACAAGTAAAGTGTAGCTAAATCTTCTTCTAAAGTTTCAAAAGCTTCTTGTTCCTGTAATCTTTTTTCCTTAAACCAGACCTTTACTCGGGATTTAATAAGTTTCAATTTCCATAACCATCTATGAAACCCCTCCTCCCTTTGGGCCTGTAGCGAATCCCACACCTCCTTTACCATAGATACAAACCTATCATCCTGTAACCAGTCTAGATTAAATTTAAACAGATGTGCTACAGACAGGGTGCCAGAGCCCAATTGAAGAAAAACTGGTGTGTGGTCAGAAATAAAAAGATATTCCACCCATGTCATGTATCTAGCCAAAGACAGAAGGAGATCCTCAGATACTAGAACCCTTTCTAATCTTTTTAAAATTTCTTCCTCTCCACATCTTCTATTTCTCCAAGTTGGAACCACCTCAATAGGTGGTATGTCAATCAACTAATTTTTAAGAAGATTTTCTTTGAAGAAGGACGCCAATGGATCTAATAAGGATGTCACACCCCAGACTTCTTCATCATTAGTTGTAAAGTTAAAATCCCCTGCTATGATCAAATCACCCTTAGCCAACAATACCTTACCATCCACCTTTTCCTCGAACCACTTTTTCTCAGTGCACAGACCATATACATTTAAGAAGTTGATCCTTCTCTTATCAAATATACATAAACCTGTCAATAAGATACCACCACATCTTAAAAAAGGAAATAAGTTATAAAATTTAGGGTCCCATGACACCAAAAGTTTACCAAAATTCCCTAAATCATTAACAACACAGACCATCTAGTCAGGTCGAAAAATGTTCATAAAGTGTCTGGCCTTCTCCTCGGATTTCAATGTCTCTTGTAGAAAGAGAATGTCTAGAGAAGTTTTTGAAAGAAGTCTTCTCATGAAGGCCACTTTTAGGGGTCCTCCTACCCCTCTAATATTTAGTGAGAGGAGGATCATGGTTTTTCCCTTGCAAGGGCTTTCATGCCTCTAAGCGCCCCTTGTTATAGGTGAGTATCCAAATGTTGTGTCAAAAAAGAAAGATTAGTGCCCAAATTCTTACGGGCGCTCCTTGTTTTTATAGGAGAGCCTCCAAACTGAGGCCTCGTGACCAAGATAAGTCCTTCACTGCAGTCTCCCCAGAACAAGAAGAGAACCTTATAGATCCACTAAGCTATGAAACGTTAAAAACTTCCTTTCCCATAAAGGTCGGGAGGGGTATCGGGCTAGTTTCCTCCCTAATGGGAGGGATTAACGAATTTATCAGACCATCCAACAAGGGATCATTGCCTACAACTCCATTAGTTCCCAATAATGTGCAACGATCTTCGATAAAAGTTTTGGGAGAAAGTTCTGCCAACAAAGGCTCTAGGGTAGTTACAATCATGGGTAAGGGATCTTCCCTAACCACTACCAGATCTCTTCTCATTGTATCTGTCTCAGAGGACATCCCTGAGTCATTAACCAACGAGGGTAATATTTTCGGCATGAAATTACTATCGAGGTGGTCCCTCTCCCAAGAAGATAATGAAAAATGTGGAGATGGGAAGAGTGACTTGAGCTTACCAATAAAGGTGGCATCTAAGTTCCCAGATGTATCCTCAGCATGCATAGCAACATAGTTCCCCAATTCTTGTGAATCTACGACGTCCATGTAGAGGTCCTCTGACTAGTCCTCCAGTGAATCCTCTGAGTCGGACATCCCGAGAGTTGAATAACATTCCTTTCACAGATGGATAGTCCATATACAAAGGGAACACTGAAAGGGTATCCCCAAGTAGTCCATTCGTTGCACTATAATGTGACCCTGCCAATCGATTTGTAGAGATTCCAGTAATCCTGCGTGAATTTCCACCTCTACCAAAAAAATTCCCATTCTTTTGTCCTTTGACAGTAAGTTGCCTTCATCAACTTTGATGTATCGACCTAGAAAATTACCAATCGCCTCTAGCGCTCTGGTATTCCACATTTGAAGTGGAATACCTGGAAGTAGTACCCATAAATGTCATAAGCTGAAATATTAAGTATTCAGATCAAAATGAATGCACCAACGCTTAATCATTAAGCTCCCCCCATCATAGTCCCAAAACCTACCCAGAATGTACTCAATGTCCTTGGGTTTTTAAAAAATGAAGCCTAGCCAACCTCTTGGCAATGTCAACAGCTTCGGAGAGTATCCTAAGATCGGCTCCCAGGAACTCGACATCCATTCAACTATCAGTCTTTTGCATTGATACCTGTAAGCAAATATCCCCACCAGTGCATAGAGAGAGAGATTGTAGGAGTCCTCTAAACCCACAACAACCCCATCACCATCCTCTATTTAGTATTTTTTGGCTTCCACACTCTCACAGAGTGTTTCCCAAAACCACCCTTCAAATGTGAGTAGCCTCCCAGTGTGGCCTTAGTCCAAGTACGAACCTGATTCGAAAACTCAACAATCTTAAACCTTGCTACTTTGGAATTAATACCCGATCCTCTATACTTCAAGTATATGCCCGTAACCTCTTTGCTACCCAAAACTAGAGAATAGTATCCATGTAAATGGTATGAAGCACAACACATATGAGGGGAGTGCTTCTTACCTGCAGAAAGGGAGGTTGCCTCTTTCGAGGAGAAAACCGGTGGTGAGTTTAAGCATTCATTAATGTGGCACTTACTATCATTAAGCCTGCACAGCTCATCCACCAAGGAAAATAATCCTTCCTTCTCCCAAAGTTCCTCATCATCCACACCCATGAGTGTGTTGACCTCACTGTCGATACCAAGTCTTCACCAACCCCTGATATCCAACCACCTCAGGACTATAGTCGTATCATGGCGGGAAAGACAAGAATCAATATTTAAGACATAGTAAATGATATAGGAATACTGATATGGGTATTAATAAAAGACCCATGTCAAATCGAGGCCTTTCAACCGGTTAAACAGACTCCTACTGCAGCTAAAAACATGGAAACTTATGCAATGCTTGTAAAACCCAGCACTATGCTATCCACCGGAAAGAAGGAAGGACAATGAGGGTGTTTTCATCGTTTCCAGGTCTGTTGTCCGCCAAAGTATAGGAGATTTATAACATGATTATCACCATTCCACCAAAATAACCAAGGTTATCTTCCTGGCTAGAATCTCTCCTAAAACGCCACCAGGATATAACTCTGAGTTAGTAGGGGCCAGAGTGTTCAACCACCATTAAACCTACTCAAAATCCTTCACCCCCGAACCCTGGTTGAAACTCCTTTGGAAATGGTAGTTGTGTTTACTAGTTTTTTCAATTACATTGCTATCTTGCAATACATGCATAACTAGAATGAAATTATAAAAGTTAACTTTAAAAATTAGTACTTAGTACTTTTTAGTAATTGGCCATTTAATTTATTGAAAATTGTCTATTATATATATATATATTGTGAAGCATTTTGGTTATGGAATTTTAGACTAATGAATGGATGTAGATATCTTCAAGTCCTTAGAACAATTGCCATCCCTGATACCTTTAGTGGTCAAAATCAATTGGAAGAATCCTAGGTTACGAATGTTGATTATGTGTCTTGAAGGTCCTAACCTTGTAGGTATAGGTTGTTGGGTGGTTAGATGAAGTTAATTTCATTTTATTGTATGTAGTACATGTTATCAAATATGCTTATAATTGTTCTAAATTAGAGTGTTGTATGTTATTGATTTCATTGTAAACTATCGTATCATTGTATTGGCTTATATCATTTGCTTCATGGTAATTTTTCATAATGATTGAGTAGGATCATAATAATTTCTTATCATTGTTATATATGCAACTTAAATGTAAAAAATAATTTCGTTTTACAGAGGCATTTAGATAAGCATTACATAAATGTTCATCACAATGAGACATCAGGAGATGTTCAACATATTGTGTCATCAGTAAGTGATTGTGACAATGAAAGGACAAGGGAATGCTTGTCACATTGCGTCGTTGGGAAATATTCATCACAATGTGATAAAGTACAAAGTTCATCACAATGCGACGTTCATAGATGTTCGTCACAATGTGACATTAGGAAATGGTCATCACAATGAGACATTGAGAGATGTTCAACATATTGTGTCATCGGTAAGTGATTGTGACAATGCAAGGAAGGAGGAATGTTTTTCATATTGCAACGTTGGAAATTGTTCATCACAATGTGAAAAATGACAAAGTTCATCACATATTGAGGTTTTTTCATGAGCGTCACACTTCGAGGTTCGTTTAAGGAATTACTAGGTTTACCATATTCATCACATTAGGAAATGTTCATCACATTTTTACTAATGTTGACCATATTTTAACATTAGTTGACTATGTCAAGTTGTATATGGTTCATCATGGTGTTTCTGGAAAACCTAGGTTTGTTAGAGTGTGACATTAAGAGATGTTCGTCATAATGCGACATTAGGCATTGTTTGTGACATTGTGATGTTGGGACATGTTTTTCAAAATGCGACGTTGGGAAATTTTCACGACATTGCGACATTGGTAAATTTTCATCAGGAGACGATCAACAAATTGCAATGTTGGGAAATGTTTATCACAATGCAATGTCAGGAAACATTCAACACAATGTGATGTCAGTAAGTGATTGGGACAATGTGATGAAAGGGACATGTTTGTCACACTGTGACATCAATAAGTGATTGGGACAATGCGAGGAAAGGGAAATGTTTTTCACATTGTGACGTTGGGAAATGTTCGTCACAAGGTGACAAAGGACAATGTTCATCACATATTGAAGTTTGGTCACGAGTGTCACATTTAGAGGTTCGTGTAAGGAATTGCTAGATTTAGTCATATTGGGAAAGGTTCATGACATTGGGATGTTGGGAAATGTTTGTCACAATGTGATGTCAGATATGGTCGACATATTGCGATGTTGGGAAATTTTCATCACAATGTGACAAAGGAAAAAGTTCACCACATAGTGAGGTATGGTCATGAGCATCACATTGCGAGGTTCTTGTAAGGAGTTTCTAGGTTTAGACATATTGGGTTTAGTCATATTGGATTTAGTCATATTAGTGTTAGCCATATTAAGTTTCAAAATTAAGATCCATTTATCAGGGGTTATGTTTGTCACATTACAAGGTTGGTTTATGTTTGACACATTATGAAAAGACAGGAACTTTGAACCGATGCAATGTATCATAGGGAAGGAAAATTAGAATCATACTTGTTCTAAGGACATTGATAGAAAATCATCTTTTACTTTGCAGAGGATGATTTATACTTTTCCTAAGGACATTGATTGCAAATCATCCTCAACTTTGTAGATAATAAATTATACTTTTTATAAGGACATATAAGTAGACCACATATGGATCATATAGTGTATATATTGCACCAAGATAGAAACTATGATCATTATGCATCCATATATACAAAATATATTATGTGTGTGTGTGTGTGTGTGTGTGTGTGTGTGTGTGTGTGTGTGTATAATGGGGTTTCATCCCTTGATACATTTTTCATTTTATTTTTATATATTAGTTCTAGTTGTGTTTCATTCTTAATACCACATATGGATCATATAGTGGATAGATTGCACCATGATAGAAACTATGACTATTATGCATCCATATATACAAAAAAAAAAAATTATGTTAAGATTATTATTATTATAATATATATATATATATGAACCTTGTGGTGTGGGTAAGATCCTTTTATTGGGGTTCCATCCCTTGATATATTGTGCATTTTCCTTTTATATATTAGTTCTAGTTGTGTTGCATTGTTAATGCCTATGAACTTTTCAATATTTGTTGTAGTTATAAAAATGAGATTGATTTATAAGAGTATGAAATAAATTCAATTTTTTTCCATTATGATTCATAGTGAGAAGCTCGCTAATCCCCCGAAATTCGTAGTAATCCCCCTTAAAATCCGTCACAAAAAGTAGCATGTCACATAGATGAGACTCGAACCTGGGTGGGGAGGACAAAACTCCCCACCACAACCAATTGAGCTACAACCACTTGACAGTATAAAATAAATTCAATTATATATAACTATAAGAAAATAAAAAATAAAAAAATAAAAAAGTTAGCAATTCATGAAGGAACAATTGTGAAACAACTATAAAAAGTATAATTAATTTATTATTCAATTTACTAAAGTGTGTGTTTGAAAAAATAAGTATACAAATTGTTTTATGGGAAAGGTCATATGATATTTTCATATTTAAGAAATTGGTCTTAAACAAATATCTTAATGAAATTTAACAAATATATTAAGAAAATCTCTTTTCAAATTTAAAATATATATATATATATATATATATATATATCAAAATTTGAAAAACTCAGTTCATAACAATTTTAGCACAATGGAGAACCAACACACAACAGTTGAGATGTGAAACAAGAAGACATAACAAACCAAAAACTTATGAGAGGAAAAGTTATGCCAAATATGTGGTAATGGGGAGTATACATTGAACAACAACATTTTTTAAATTGTACTATGTAATTGCAAATTAAAAATATCAAATTTGCATATTAAACATTGAGTTTTGAATTTTCAAGAAAATTTAATAAAAATTACAAGAAAATTAATTGAGAAAATAGTGTTGACAAAAATAAGAGAATTGAAAATAAAGTAAATGCAACAATTAACCTTAGATGACTAGTAAATAAAACTAAATCAAATTTAACAAACCAAATCTATAATTTAAATCCTACTTTACACCACTAAATTTCATTATCATAATTTTTAATTCATTATTTCAATATAATAAAATAATTATATCCTTTAATATTATCTTTGAATGAGAGGCAAATAAAAAAAATTCTTCATACATACATTAGTGGTTCTCAATTCTGCTATTATTCTCTATTAACAATAAAACATAATAAATCCTACTCATTTTGTTTTTTTGGTATATATATACAACAACACCATATTTTTTTGGTATATATACAACAACACCATATTAATGGTAAATCTTCCATTAATAAAACAAATCATTAACTATATACATTAAAAAAAATTAACATAAAAGCATATTTATCCAAACCTTGAGAAGGCTTGAAACATTAATAAAGTATTTAGTGTAAGGGTTTGGGAGGCATGCATAAATTAGGGTTAGGAGGCATGTACAATTTTTTTGTGGATTTCTAAAACCTTGAATTTTTTTATGGTTTTTAAAACCTCGCCTAAGGTATGTATGCACATATTTTTAAATTCAACTTAACAACGATGAAAGCAATATCAATTAAAATTTAATTAAAACCTCACCTGAGGCATGCACATATTTGTGTACTGGTTAAGAATAACACTCTGGGAGGTTAATCAAATTGCAGAAAAGTTATGGTTTCAATGTCAAAAAATACTAGATGATTTTACAGAGAGAAAGAATATTAAATGAGCGAATTTAACGTCATCCTTAAAGATGAAAATTCATGCAAAAGGTTAATTGGACGGTCCAGAGCTCGAGGACCAGTAAAAACCCAAGCAGATACTGCTCGGGAATTAATAAGAATATGTACATGAACATGATAATTTGAATCTAAAATTCTGATCTACAAACATCTGAGCATCATCTAACCTCAAAGAGTTTTGGTTGTGGGACGAAGGTCGAACAACAAATTCAAGTTGATGGGACTAATGAACAAAGCTACATACAATGTCCACTATACATTTTCCCTCTACCATCTGAGTTCTTTAACCCTATCAAGAGGAACAGAGCTCCATACATCATTCTTTAACAATATGGCATAATATTATTACTGAGACTAACGAACAAATGGCAGAGGGAAAATATACAGTGGACTAGCTTTTTTACAAAAGCAATATAGTGGGATAAAATAATATGCTAAAATAATGTAGAATAATTTTTTTTATTTCAATTCCAAAGCTTGTTATACATAATATTATAGACTAACATTTGCTAACGTATTTGCATTGCACGATTGATGTTGCTCCTCTGTGCTGAGTTCGTCCAAGTGCGCGATTGATGTTTCTCCTCCATGTTGTGTTTGTCCAGGTGTTCGTCCGCTTCTATGGTTATAAATGAAAAGGGAAGAAATTTGCAAGGGTTGTTTACATAAATGTGAAAAGAAAAATGGCTTGGGAGTGGTAAAGGTAAAAAGACACGTGTGCATAGTGAGGGAGCTAGTAAAAACTTGAGCATGGTAATGGAAATACCTTTTCACACATGGATAAAGAAGTAAAAACATAGGTAGGCAGTTGGTATGCCCCAACATGCACCAAGTAAAAATGCTAAGACGCACCAATGGTTTCCCCACTCACCATCCAACTCATATTTGGTAAGAAAAGTGGACCAAATCACAGTAAAAAAAAATCCAAATCATAGTAAAAAACTTAAAAAATTAAAAAAGTAAGCAAAGTAAAAAACCTAAACACAATAAAACACCTAAATCAGTTTAATCACTCAATTTAATGACAAATGAACATTTTTTGTCATGCAAGGAATTTAATGTTTGAAATCACAATCTTTGATTTTTGTGACTACAAAGAATATTTTGAGCATATGAAATGTGGCCATTAAAATCCCATATGTGATTAAAATGCCATTAATTTTGGACATTTCCAATAGGTGTACCTCTATCGATGTAATTATCACATATTTCAATGATGATAACAAATTGATTTTGTTAGAATTAACTCATACATGTTCATGATGCAACCCATGACTTTCCCTGTTAAGCAGGTAACTAGACAAGATGACTTAGGTGAGTAAGTTAGAGGATTTCACTCCAAGTCAAAGGAGTAGTTGAGCACATGGATCAAGAAGATAAGAGATAAGTGGTTGAGATCTACTTAAGATTGTATAAATAGATGTATAATCTAATGTAATAGACAAAAAAATAGTTTGTGCTACTCTCTCTCTATCCCCTATGTGTAGTCTCTCATATTTTATTATGGTATCAGAGTGGGACTGGGTGTGACTCCCTCACGAGAGAGCCCATGAAGATGAGAATCTAAGGATGTAGTCCTACATGTTCTTAGGCATAAGAGTAGGAGTAGAGTGCTTAGTTTTGTAGCGGAGTGGATGATGCCCAATCTTGAATTAGCAAGAGAGATTTGTGTTTAATTGTGTTGTGTGCAGTCAAAGGTGCGAGCAACCATTCGTTAGTGGGAGATCACCAGATAATCCCCTTATGCCTCAATGGTATTGGCTTTAGGACGAGAAAGGTGAAGTGAAGGTGAAGCGTCTCACTAGTGGTTTGAGCCATTCATCTAGGGGAGGTTTTGTGTTTGAAGGAAGAGAAAAACAACATCGAAGATGGAGCCATAGGGAGTGAAAAGAATTTTCTTGTGCTCGTAGTTAAATTTCTCATACCATTTCAAGGCCATCATCAAATCCCATTGTCGATAGATTTCGAGCTTGTAGAAAACATTAACCAAGGAGGCTAGGCATATTCATTTATTGGATGGGTGTGTTATCTTGGGCTCACTGGAATCAAAATCTATCCACCTGCAAATGGAGATACGAGCCAACAGTTTGGGGCTTCGAGGGGAGTGATTCTACCGAAAAAAAATCAAGGGTTTGAATGAGTGAACCATCTGAGCACACCGTCATTGCCTTCACTCCCATCGATGTGGGTGTCATTGTTGTGCTCGAGTAAGGGGGACTCTCGTGGCCTCAGGGATATGCTACTATTTCTAGTGGTCCATATTACATTTGTTGCCAAAATATTGCATTGTCGGTTTGTACTGAGTGCTGGACATGGGTGCATGTTGCAGTACACTCTCTTGCATTTAGCAGGGTTCGACAATGTGAAGGTTTTGGGTGTTTAAGGGGTGAATCTCATTTATTTTTGGTAGATGTGAGATGGATATATATGGGAATATGTAACAAGATTATGATAACCTTTGTGTTGTAAAACATTTTTAGATGCTTGTTGTATCTGGATTAATGATGCATATGTGTTTTTGAGAAGCATGGGTGCGTGATCGATTGTACCTGACACCCTAGAAGTTTTTGGTCCAAGATGTAAAGATTTACTATAGGTAAGCTAATTTTTAGTAAGCCTTGTTGAGTCAGGCCTACATGGATTAGTATGTAAGCATGTAGCATGTATCCCTCTTATGCATAAAGTGGATGTGGCATCAAGTTGTGGAATGAACCACTAGGTAGGTATGAGGGCGGTAGGTGCACTCATATCTAAGCTTGATGGTGAATAAAAGAATTTGAATCTTTGAATAATGGGGGGAATGTGAGATGGAGTAATATAAAATTTGAGAATATTGAGACCAAGTTAATAAAGTTAATCGATTTTGTGAAGGTACACAAAGAAGAAGAAGAAAGTTCAAGGATGAAGCTCATAGTGAAGAAAACCCAAGAGAGTGTGTGCAACAGTTTCCCCATCATGATGGTTCGTGGTCAGCCGAAACCATTTGTGTGCAAGGTTCATGGTCAGATGAAACCAATTGTTTGTGAGGTGCATGGTCACATGTGCAAGATGAAACCATTTGTGTGCAAATGTTTTTTGTTATGTTGTTTGAGTTGCTAATAAGTCATCCAATGTAAGGGTCATTGAAAATATTGTAAAGCTTTGAGTAATCATTACTTTGATGGATGTATCTCATAGTAATTTATTAGATTGTCATCGTTACATGGTGCGTTGGCATACCATCGTGTTGGATTGATAAAGATAAACCATCTATCAAGAGTATTGTCCTAGAGAACTTGTGAGAATCATGGTTGGGTACCTAGATGTCATGGTAGATGGAAGTAAATCCATAGGGTTGCTAGTGGTTCAATCTATGTACCAATGTTTGGCCCAAAGGTACAGTTGGTTCTCAGTTGGTAATAGATATGAAAATTCAAATTTGTGATATGTAAGATCACAGTTTTGTAAAGCTCACTTCACTACAACATTTGTTGACTAGCGTTGATGAACACTGATGGAAAAAATTGTAAAGCGCCTATGAACGAGTTTTTATTGGGGTGTCGATACAAGGAAAATTTGTAAGTCTAATCCAAACTAGAGCATATTTCTATTACTTATTTTTTTTTTATAATTTAAAAAATAAATTTGAAATTGTAATTATATTTTTAATTTCTCAACTTTACAATATTTTTAATTTTAATGTAAATTGCCAAATTTAAAAATTGGTATATTTAATTAAAAAAATTCTATAACACTTTTATATATAAAAAAATTCAAATTTTATGATAAATTTGAAGTTTTAAAATAAAGTTGAAAATTAATTACACATTTAATAATAATATTTTTTTATAAATCATAAGAAAATTGTTAAATTTTGTTAAAAATGTGTTTTCTTCGTTAAAAAATTAAAAATAAACACTTATGTTTTTAACTAACCAAAATCATTTAGAAAAACTCCGTAGGTTTCTGTTCCAGAAAAACCAAAAAAATTACAATCCGACAATCCAGAGCTCCAAAATGATAGCTCTAGAAAAATTTTAAACACTCACATTACATGAAATGACAAAACACAGTAAAATAGATACAGAGTTGCAATAGTAAAACAACTGACTGAGAGGAAGCTCCCCTATTAACCCTAAAATACAGAGGAATAACTAAAACCTTCCTCCAGACTAGGTCGAGAATGAGGTGAACATCCAATTCAAATCAATTCCCAGCAAGACTTGGCGAAGAAAAAGGTAACCTGTGCACAGTCAATATAGCCAGAGAAATTGTGATGTCCCTTCTTGACCATCTTCCATTCGAGTGAATTTCAAAATCCCTTCCTGTAGGTCAAGAGCTTGTTTTGAGAGAGCGTCAACTTCCCCGTGGAATTATCTATAGGAATGGATGGAATCTAGATCCGAGAAATCCTGTCTAAGTGTCAGGATCCGCTCTTTTCAGTAATTTAAACCCAACGCCTGTACGTCAATGATCTTTTTGTACGTCAATGATCTTTTTCAACTAGTCAATAATTATCTTCGAATCCCCAATAATCTGAAGATCGTGGATGTGTATCTGCATATCTAGGGACAACAAGGCCCAGACTCCACGCAGTTTTTCTCTATTGTTTTAGCCTGGTCCACAATTTAGCCACCACTTGTAGCTAGTGTGATTATTTTCCTTGATTATTCCACCCGCTCCACTACACTGCCCATTTCTCTGAGAAGCCCCATCAAACCATGTTGTTTCTCTTCATATTGAAATCTTTGGTGGTTGTTTCAAATTAAGTAAAGGTTGTGGCAGCTTCTTTGTGTCCTTGACCCATCTTAGGATCTTATAAGACACCCCTTCAATCGAAGGTTGACCTTCCTCAAATAGTGTTTTGTTCCTTTCTAGCCATATGTTCCATTAGATAATAGAAGGACTTCGTGTCACTATTGATTGGGAAAACAATTTTTTCTTATTAAATGAAGATTGTAAAGGTATGTTTTCATTGGATTTCAATTTATTGGATTTTAATTATTATAGTCATACTATTTAGAGAAATTTTCAAGGAATAAAATTAGGTTCTTACAAGGCAGTCCTAATACATTCCTCTTAAAAATAATGTGACTATCCACACATTCTAAAATTTAAATTCATTCACCACAATTAATTAAAACAAAAAAATTAATTAAATTTCATCTTAGAAAAACTTTAGACAAAACTATATAATATATATATATATACCCTGAATTAAATCAATATCAATGGTTTTGATGAAAGCCGTCCATTAAAAAATCAAGGACTTTAGTCATTTCCTCACCAAAATGATGGTTTGGATTAGATGTTGATTTTTATAAAACACTTCACATTTACCAAGGGGAGATTTGGTCATCCAAATCCATTGATTTATTAAAATTAATGAGAAATGATAGCAAAGATTTAAAAAAATACAATTGTTAAAATATGTTTTTATAATGTTTTTCAAGTATATATATATATATATATATATATATATATATATATATATATATATATATATATATATATATTGCAAAGTTTAAAGAAAAAAAAAGCATTGCTAAGATAAGAACAAATTCTCACGAGCTCCATAGTGAAACTGGGCGTTGGTCAATCCCTAAAACGCCATGGGATGAAATAGTGTGTCACCTTTGTGACACTAAGAAGGTTGAAGATGAAAAACACTTTCTCTTAGATTGTCCAGCCTATACCTATATTAGTTCTCATTTTCAAAATATTGATCACACTACCAACCTTCCTAACCTCTTAACTCAACAAAAGTATGGTGATCTTGGAAAGCTTCTCTTAATGCTTTTCGAGCACATAAACAAAATTCTAAAGAATCACAAGTAATCACTTACCGTCTTAAGGTCCGATAGATCAATTAGTTCTTAGTGGACGTTAATCATCATCATCATCATCATCAATATAAATTTAAATTAAAAAATAAACATATAATTATTTTATTATTAATTATTTTCTATGTTGAATGAGTACTGTAACAAGTAATAAAACTGAAACAAAATTAAAAATGCATATATAAAGTTTTAACATCTTTCAAAAATTAAACTTTACATATATAAACTTCAAACATCTTTGTAAATTTGAAGCATCATTCTTGTTCTGATTGGAAAAAACTAAATAGTAATATTCTTGTAAATTGGAAATACAATAAAAATCAATGATATGGTTGGTTGATAGCAAGAGAAAATGCTTGCCATGGATAGGGTATTGATTTACTCTACTTTCATGTTTAGTCTGGGCTTGAAGAAAAAGACACATGCATTCAATTGTTTTCATATCCACAACTATAAAGTGAGTAGCATCAATTTTTTTTACTTAATAATATTTAGTGTAGTTTAGTCTTTTTCTTTATAGTGATATTTTAAATAAATATAATAATAATATTTGTAATAAATTATGTATTTGTAATAATGGAATAAAAATATTTACATTTTAATTTAATAGAATTTTAATTTAAAGCTTTTTATTTCGAAAACTAGTTCCCAAGTTCTCATTTTCTTGACGTTGAAGCTCTCAAAAAGATCCCAAGTTCCCAAAACAACTCTCAACCAATTGGGAATGTTCCCTACTAGTTTCCAAGCTCGACGAATGTATGAACGAGTTTCAGAGATGTTGGAAATGCTGGAATCGGTTCCGCGACGAATGTATGAACGAGTTTCAAAGATGTTGGAAATGCTGGAATCGGTTCCGCAATGAATGTATGAACGAGTTTCAGAGATGTTGGAAATGTTGGAATCGGTTCCGCGACGAATGTATGAACGAGTTTCAAAGATGTTGGAAATGTTGGAATCGGTTCCGTGCAACTATGATTATTTTTAATTTTTAGTTTTAAAATTTAATTATTTCATCTATTGGTAATGTTACTATTTTTTTCACGCAACTAAATTTCATTGGTTGGAGATCCTTATCAACCAATTTTAGGTATTTCATCATTTTATTTTATAAAGTTGCAATAAATATAAAACTCATATCCTAAATATACACCAGCTACTCATACCCCATACTCCGAAAATGTACCACCTACCCATACCCAAAAAATACACCATCTAGAAGACACACCACTAATGGTTTTGAAAGAAAAGAGGCCAAACCTAACCTAGTGGTTTCAAGTTCAATCCTACACTACCACATCTCACATGGAGGGCACGAAGACAATGAGGCCAAGATGGAGAAACAAAACCGTGCTACCCAAAAATCAGACATATAAATTGAAATTGATTTAAACATGGACCAATACGAAACCTAAAAATGAAACTCCTATTTAAACTATATTTGAAAATGGTGTAGAAACTATTAAACCACTTAATGTTTCAATAATTCATCTTCATCTCGATGGTATCGAATCTTTGGAAATTTGTTTCGAAATTATTCTTTGATTTGAATAGGAACAAGACTGGTATACTAAAGATGGTTTGTTGGTATTGGATATTTTCGCTCCATTAACCTTTGTTCACTTAGAGCTCCAATATTAATCTTCATCGTTTATCTACTTTCCCTTCGAGCTATCGAATATAATCCTCGATAACCCTCCATAAAATTATAATTTAATCTTTAAAATAGATAGTGCCTTGATTATATATAAATGGATAGTGGCCCTCCTTACAATGAGGCCTATTCCCTAGATCTCAAACTCTGGGGTTTGGACTTCATTTCTGATAAGGATCCTTGGCCCTAAAAAACGGGGAGAAAATCTTCCCTTAAAAATACACAGGAAAAGGCGTTTCGTGAGGTTTCTCAAGGTTGTCAAAGACTTATCTCTAGGGTACTTAGAGCAGGTGCTACCCCTTCTATTCCCCATTCATGAAAATCATGCCAGCTAATCTGAAGGTTCTAGGGGATGACCCAAAAATCTCTCCTTTCAAAGCTTATAGAATAGGAAAATCTTGATATAGATCTTCTCCAAGAGTCGATGGGGATGTGTGACCTGATCATACCTGAGTTGTAGGAATTTATTCTAGGATGACATTTTTCTTTTCTATCACTACCTAACAATGGAGGGTCAGGTCCTCAAAGGTATCATGGATCTCTTTTGTGATGCATATAGTATGTTGATCAAATGTTGGAAAATATGTTGGTTATTTTCCAGAGTGTGATGTAGTTATCTGACAAGAGATGGCCAATATTTTTCCTTATCCCTCTTTTGATATTTTGATGGATTGAAATACTTGGGGTATCATCTCAAGCCAAATTACTACTCCATAAATGATTGGGGATGGTTGGTATCGAAAGCAGAGAAGCATATTTCTATCTGATGCAATAGATGGATTTCTAGGGATGGTTGTATCATTCTCATCAAATTGGTGATCAAAGCCATTTCAGTCTATTGACATTTGTTGGAAAAATTTTCCAAAGGAATCTTGGTCAAGATCAGAAAAGTATGTTATAATTACTCATCGAAAGGCACAACATATTATCTCGGCTCCCATCTGGTTAGTTGGAAGGATGTTTCTCATCCTAAGTTGACTGGTGGGTGGGGTCTTAAGGATCTAGTCCTCTTTGGAAAAGGTTTAGCGATCGAGACTCTATGGGTTTTTCTCACTCAGGATAGTCTTTTGCGTTGAATCCTATGTGAAAAATATATTGTGTAATGTCCCCAACTCTGCTTTGATCCATGTCACATCAAAATTTGAACTCTGATACCATTTTGTAATGAATCCAACCTCCCAGTTGAGTCTCGTTACCACATTGTAAAGCCTCCACTACCGCAACTCACTAAATAAAGATCTGATATCAATTCTTTCTTTTGTGGAAGTAACTCATTGAAACCAACAATGTGCAAAACTGGCCTTGTGCTACACACAACTAATTTTTCCTAGTGCACGCAAATCGGTCTCGTATCACGTGCAACAATGATGTCTTAGCAATTTTTCATGCTCAACCGTCATTATGTCGGCTGCGTCGACGATCCCTCAACACACATGACATTTCTAGCTTCGCTTTAGAACCAATACGATTACTGCTGAAGCTACCTAACATATAGTGACTATAGCAATGGAATGAACTCATAATATAATTATGCACACAACCATTCCTATGCCACGTGCGGGATCTATCCCATTTGCACACATGATGATTCAAGCCTTTCATCAGAATCCCATGACCGTTACCACAAAATTGTCTAACATGAAACACTTAATAACTACCATGCTCTACATCTACAACAGTTATGCAGAACTAACAATCCATGCACAACCCTAACATAATTATGTACCAATTCCGGAAATAGAAATAGAATAGGCATTCACATGTTAGACAATATATAAACACATATAAACTGTCATGGCCTATGCCCTACATATGCAAGAAACATGCAGTTCTACAATATATATAATCCACACACAAATATATATATACAATTGTAACACATAATATATTTAACATGTATATACACATTACTTACAGAATAATACACATATGAAGACACTAATATTTTGTTGTAATCCACCAACTGGGCACTGAGCACAGACATTCCTCCCATCCATAGACTTTGTCATTCAAAAAATCTTAGCAGCAGATCACCTCCGAGTTGGGGCTTAAACTCCACCAAGGAAAAGGATTCCTAATACCAACTAAGTTATATAAATAGTAAAAAAATTCAAACAAATGTGCCAACCCAAACAAATATACTACATACTCTCATTCCCCACATGCATGTCCCACCCCAAGAAGTGTGCCCCTTCTTTGCTCAATAGTCCTTTGGCTGGCCCACTTTCCTTCTAGGGCTTCAACAACAGGCTGGGAAGGAAGTCTCAAAGCCCTATAGCTGCAACTGGGCACCTTGGGAAAAAAATTCCCATAAGTTCTCTCACATGGAGAGAGTGATTACAGTACCGACAACCTGCTTCTTCAATCACACACGGACCTGACAACCCACCTCTTCAATAGCACACGGGATTGAAAACCCGCCTCTTCAATAGCACAAAGGCCTTCCCAAGTACAGGGTTATGTGATGGCAATAAGTTACAACAAGATACATATTATTAGCAGAGGAAAGTTGGTATTCTTGATGAAGGAATGAGTGAATCCCCCCCGAAATACACTAAGGCCCAACAATATATTTTCCTAACTAAAACTATAAACTTGACACCTTAAGAACTAGCTTTGCTCCACTTGGTGACTCATTCCCATCCCTTAGGAACTTAGGATAAATATATATCCCATAAATTATATTTTTGCAAATATTATTAAAATATTCTCTCTTTCTAACTCTTAGCCCCTTTTTCCTTTTCTAGTGGAGTTTAAACCCCTCGTATCTTATGGTTTGATTGGCCTGCGTGTAGTGATATGTTTTTATTAATTATCTGAGTGTCATTGCATTTTTACAAAGATAGGCTCGTTGGCCTTTTAGCTCCACGACACACTTATTCAGGTGCACACAAAACTATGAAATGGGCACACACCCTACCTTGGTGCATGTGAAAAACTTAGCACTTTGTTGCACTAAACCACATAAGCACTTAGACCTCAAAATATTTGTATACAAAGGCTCTTTGGCCCAAAAATCCTGTCTACAAAGCCTGATCTGATGCACACTTCAAGACAATCCTTGCGCACTTCCTCAGGTGCGTGCAAACTATGAAATGTGAGCACACCCCACTTTTTTTGTACACGTGCAAAAAACCAGAACCCAAAAATTAGTGCTCACATCTCACCAATCTATATGTACATTACATTTACATTTACAATTGGGGTTCGGGATAGGGTATTACATTCCTCTCCCCCTTATTTATGCACCGTCCTCAGTGCATTATGGACAATAAAAAATTTAAAAGTCTTCAAAAATATATGGGCACTCTGCGCACATAACATACTCGTGCTCCCAAGTTGCATCCTCAGGATCGTAACATGTCCATTGTACCTTTACCAATCATATTGCTCGATTTCAGAACAACTTGAATTTATGGTCCAATATGCATACCGATTGAACTCGAAAGTTGCTTTTTTGCTCCACCTGAATCAGATTCCAATCAATTACATGATTAACATCATGCACATAAGTTTTAAGAAAAGATACATGAAACAAATTATCAATGCATATGGATGAAGGAAGTGCAAGCATATATGCGACATGACCAATCCTCTCCAGGATTTCAGACGACCCACAATAATGTGCTACCAACTTTGAACAAATTTCCCAACTTAAGTGAAATCTTCCTGGCTTTCACTTTCAAAAACACGTGGTCACCCACTTTAAATTCTCTATGAGTTTTGCAATTATCTGCATAACTTTTCTTCCTATCTTGGGAAACCTTTGATTTTTGTTTTGTTTTCACCATTTGCTCTTCCATTTTCCTTAGCAAATCTAGCCCATCCATTGCTCTATCTGTTGAGTTGTCCCAACTCACTAGTGTGTTGCACTTTCTGCCATAAAGTGTCTCAAATGGGTTCATCTTTAGAGATGCTTGATACCCATTGTTATATACAAATTCAACCAAATTCAAATAATCTTCCCATTTTGATGGTTTATCCATTGCATACATTCTTAGCATATCCTCGATCACTTGGTTGTCTCTCTCTATTTTTCCATCTGACTATGGATGATAGGTTGTGCTAAAGTTAAGATTTGTCCCAAATCCTTTAAATAATTCCTTCCAAAAGTTTGATGTAAATTTGGGATCCTTGTCATATACAAATATCTTGGGTATACCATGAAGCCTAACAATTTATGTCATATAAATATCAACAATGTGTGTTACCTTGTGAGTGAGCCTTACTGGAACAAATTGGAAAAATTTAGTAAGCTTATCCACCACTATCATGATGGAATCATGCTTCTTGGTTGTTCTAGGTAGTTTAGTGATAAAATCCATAGTTACAACTCAAATTGGGCAACTTTAGTAAGCTTATCCACCAATACCATGATGGAATCATGCTTCTTAGTTTTTTTGGATAGCTTAGTGATGAAATCCATAGTTACAAATTCCCATTTCCACTCAGGGATGGGTAATGGCTATAGAAAATCATCTGGGTTTCTGTGCTCAGCCTTTACTTTCTGACATTTCAAACACTTGGAAATAAAATCAACCACTTATTTCTTCATACCTGGCCAATAGTATTGTTTCATGATAGCTGCAATTGTCTTTTGGTATCCTAGGTTCCCAACCTAAGGAACACTGTGCATTTATTTTAATAGCAGATTTTTCAACTCTTGAGAATTTGGTACATAAACTCTGCCCCCGTACATGAGAATTTCATCCTCTTTTAACTCAAAATCTTCAATTTTCTGCTGCAAAATACCTTGTTGTAGCTTTGTCATTATTTCCACATAGTGCTAATCTAATGTTGTAGCCTCTAACATTCTATATTTCAAATCTAATTTTTACACGTTAATGGATGTCGCATGCATATCATGCACTTGCCTACTGAGTGCATCAACCACCTTGTTCTCTTTACCCTTGATATGCTTTATATCAAAGTCATACTTAATGAAGAATTCTAACCACCTACTTTTCATAACATTTAGAGTTGGTTGTCCAAACAAATATTTCAGACCACTGTGGTCTGTCCTCAACTCAAATCATTTTCCCATTAGGTAGTGCCTCCACATATTCAAGGCATGCACTATCGCTGGCAATTCCAAATCATGAGTAGCATAGTTCCTTTCGTGCTCTTTTAATTTCCTTGATTTGTAGCACACCACATGCCCATTCTTACTAAGGACTTCACCAATCCCTTCCTTGCATGTATCAGTGCACACAACAAAGTCTTCATTAGGATAAGTAATTCTCAAAATTGGTGCACTTGTCAACAAACTCTTCAAGTGTTCTAAACTCCTTTTACAATTAGAATTCCACTCAAATATCACACCTTTATTTTGCAAGGATGTGATTGGGTGTGCAATATTTGAAAAGCCTTCAATAAAACTTCTATAGTACCCTACAAGTCCCATGAAATATCTCACCTCTACAACATTCCTTGGTGTTGGCCATCTTTCAATGGATTTTATCTTCTTTGGTTCCACTACTATCCCTTCCTATGAAATGATATGACCCAAGAAATGAATTTGCCTCTGGTAGAATGAGAACTTGCTCAAATTTTCATATAACTAATGTTCTTTCAATACTTGTAGCACCATCCTCAAGTTTTTCTCATGTTCTTCTTCATACTTTGAGTAAATAAGTATGCCATCCAAAAATACAATGACAAACTTATCTAAGTATTCTCTAAAAATACCATTCATTAAACACATGAAGACAGTTGGTGCATTTGACAACCCAAATGGAACTATTGTAAACTTATAATGGCCATACCTCGTCCTAAAGGTTTTCTTGTTGATATCTTCCTCTTTAATTCTTACCTGATGATAGTTTTATCTGAGGTCAATCTTAGAGAATATTTTTGCATCTTTCAAATTGTCAAAGAGATCATCTATCCTTGGAAAAGGATACTTGTTCTTCATTGCTACCTTATTCAATTGCCTGAAGTCAATGTCATATCCGCGTTCCATCCTTATTTTTCAAAAATAACACTAGGACACCCCAAGGTGACACACTTGGGCATATATACCCCTTCTTCAGGATCTCTTCAAGTTGCATTAGAAAATCCCTAAACTATGGTGTACTCATCCTATAAGGAGTCTTGGACACTTGGGATGCTTCAAGCATTAGATTTATAGAGAAATCAATATCTCTTTTGGGTGGTCACCCCAATATTTCTCTAAATACATCTTTAAAATCCCTTAGAAATGCATAGTCTTCCATATTTGGAACTTTATCCTTAGGTTCCTCCTCCATATGTGTCGCAAATACTTGACATCCTTTCCTGAAAATTTTCTTCAGCTGCAAGGTTGAAACTTATCTAATAGTTACAACCCTTGGAATACCCTTTACTATTTTCAAGTTCCCTTCTTCATCCAAGAAAGTAAAAGCCTTATGATAACAATCTAGGACAACATGATGCATGTCCAAATAAATCCATACCAATTAGGAAATCATATGAGCCCAAAGGTATAATATTCAAATATAATTTTGTGCTTAGTCCATTCATGTCCATTAGACATTCCTTAACCTTCTCATTAATTTTCTTTTTTGCTCTTGTAGCTAGTTGTACCAACCAAGGTTTCCCAAGATTTATTTTTGGAAATTGAAATCTTTCCACAATCTTAGGATCTAGATAACTATGACTAGCTCTTGAATCAATTAAAATAGCAATGGGTTGGTTGTTTAACTTACCTTACACTTCAATCATATGTGACTAAAACTCAACTTGGTTGTTATCCAGGTATGCATAGATCCTAGGTACATTTATGCCCATGTCATCCACTGTATCATCTTACTGTATATTATGAACAATCCTCACTTTTTCACATCTGTGAGGACAATCTCTATACACGTGCTCTCCCTCATAACCCCAATACTTCATTGGTTGTTTCCTTGGTCTTTGTCCCATTTCCTCTCTCATTGTGGGATCCTTGGGAGTTGGTTGTCCCTGAAAAATTATTTCTGAAGAATTGTGGCTTGGTCCCCTTCTTCCTCTACACCATCTTTCATTTCTTCTTGTCTTCCCAAGCCTTTTGGTAAGTGGGTCTTCCTCTTTGTTGATCATAAAGACACTTGGCCCTACTTATAGTTTCCTCCAATGTCTTGGGATCATAATATCTTATCTTATCACTAATAAATGATGGTATCCCACTCAAGTACCTATGAATCTTAACCTATTAATCCTTGATGAAAGCAACATACTTCAGTAGCTCTAAAAATCTCCTCTCATACTCATCTATGGTCATACTTCCAAGCTTGAGTTCAAATAACTCTTTCATTTTCCTATCATAGTAAGTTTTGTTTAAGTATTGTTTTGAAAATACCTCTTGAACTCCCTCCAAGTAACCTTTCTCTCATCAAGGTGTTGCACTTGCACAAACTAGTGCCACCACATTGATGTTTTTCCCTTGTGCTGGTAGATTGAAATTATTCCTTCTGCATGTGAAGAATAATGATGTAACTAAAATTAATTCCTCATGCCCAATAGTTAGGTCTTTGCATCCTCATCCTTCTTGTGCTTACCATCAAAATTAGGAGGTTTAATCTTATTCATTTCTCCTTGTATCTCACCCACCCCAGACCTCCTCTTATGTTTTCTGACAAGATATGGGCTTGAACTACTACGTGCTCTCCTAGCTGAATGTCTTGGAAAGTGATGGTGATGCCTATAAACACTTCTTGTTTTTCTTCTCTCATCATGAAACATGTGTCTCCTTGATTTGCTTGACTCGATTTACTTATCCATCTTTTTCTCAATTATGTCCAAGATTTGTAGAAACTTGATATTGAATCCATCTTATTCCTCCTTAGATTTCATAATCCTATCATTATCAACTTTGCAACTTTGGATGTCCTTTTGCAACATTTTTATGGTCTTCACCAAATTCATGCTTTCTTCCTTGTTTTTTCCATGTCCATTTGAATTTGTACCCTCATCACATATATTGTCATACATCCTTATGACCTCATATTCATGGTTGTGTGTTCTTTATGCATCTTCCACGCTTCTAATCTATGTGTTGATCTTGTACTAATCAAATTGTTGTTAAATCTGCAAAATGTGTAGGCAACAAGATTTTTTAGACTAAATAATTTATGAAAACCATAAATATGTTAGGATATTTAGACACTTGGGAGTTAGTTAAGATCTACTTGGTCTAATGTGTCATTAGATAAAAGTGTGTTTCTTTAGTATGCATTAGTATGCATTTGTAGTTAGGAAACATGATGGTTACGATATGTTCTCGACATAGAGTGATCTAACGGTTCATATTCTCCTCGATCTTAACGACCATTGATCCGTGGATTAACACATGATTGGTCTATGATCTCTATTTAAAGAGAATCGAGGGTCATTTTTCGATGACCAATTGTAAGAAACTTCTTTGTAAAATCTCTCTGTAATCTTTTTTTTTTGCATTAATAAACTGCTCCAAGTGGACGCATTGGTTGGGATCATGGATGTTTCCCCGTAGGGGTTTTACCACGTGACAACATCATTGTGTTGATCTTTGATATGGTTATCTGAGTGGTTACTGAAGGTTTTCGTCCTCTTTTGGAATACATGTGTTGTCAAACATGGTATCAGAGTCTGTTTGAAGACCCGCTCCTGTTGTAGATCGAGATCGTGAAGTCGGTTTCCTCATATCCATTTTATGTCATTTACGTACATTTATGGGCTGAGAGGATTGTTCCATTGCGTCAATAACGCTCAATTCGGTGAGGAACACTTATCATTTCACTCGAAAAGGTTTCTGTTTTCCCAAGATAAGACCATTTCAGTCAGATCCGAAGGTATAAAGCCTGAATAAGCATTTTTTAAATTTTTGCAGAGTATCATTTTGATTTTATTATGGTTTTGTATTATTTATTTCTGGGTTGCTACTCTTTTATATCTGCGTATGCTCTTTTCCTCGTGCCCTATGTGATCTCAAAAAATCAGAAACAGATAGGAAAATGTGCATCTTCTGGATAAGCTAACCGAGATCTAACCCTTTTTGTCATCGAGAAGTGAATTTTTTTATCTTGTGTGAAAATGGTTTTTTTTTAGCATGCTCTCCAAGGCCGTCAACAACAACAACAACAAAAACACCCCCAATCCTCTTCCTAAAAAATACAATATGTTTTGCTAGACCATTTGGTTAAAATTTGCTTTATTAAGTAAGAGGTCTTGAGTTCAAGTCTCTCTATTATTACTTTTTTTTGAAAAAGTTCATGCTAAATTTGTAAAATGTATTTCACTTCAAGCATAAAAGTGAATCACTATAAGTAACTTTAATATTTTATTTTAGAGTTATTTATTTTGCATGCAACATTTTTTTTATAAAGTAACTTCATTGTAAAAGTGATCCCCACTTCTCTTTATAAAAGTGAGTTACTTCATAAAACAACTTACACCACCACGTGGTCCTTTGGTTACCGTTTATGCCTTTTTCTAAAAAGGGCAGAACTTTGACATCCGAAGTTTGTTTTTAGCATCGTTTTTTTTAAAACTACCTCACTTTTCGAGATCTTTCCATCCAGATCATTAGTTTCAGTTTTTAAATCCATATTATCTGCATATTTAATATGTATTATGAAAGTAATCTCTTGTTTACCAGTACCAACTACTTCCAATGGAAATCCCATATGGAGGATTTATTAAGAAGTAAAGGCTTGTACCGAATTACCTTGGGAAAGGAAACATCACCCACTGATGTTGATAAAAAGGTAAAATGGGATAATATGAATGATGAAGCATGTGGATTAATCAGAATGTCCATCTCTCTTGATTTAAGGTTCCACCTTCAATCAATTGATCAACCCAAAGAATCTTGGGACAAGATTGAATATATGTTTCGTAAACACAATATTATTCGAGCACAACAATTAGAAAATCAAGTACTCACTTTAAGTCCAAATGATTTTTCTTTCATTGAAGACTATCTATCTAAGTTTAAACCACTCAGAACTTTATGTGAAGAATGTAATATAAAGATAGAAGAAGATCGTTGCATCTATCTTATTCTTTCTAAGCTAGGTAGTGCATATTATGTGTTTGTATATACCTTTTATGCCATGCAAGAGGCTCTAGGGGCAGCTTATAAAAAACCCAGTCTTGATAACTTTTGTGATGCTTTGATTAGATAGCAAGATAAGCTTGTACAACTTGGAGTGATCAGCACTACAGGTACCTCCAACAAAGCCTTATTCGTCCATAAGAAAGATAAACCAAAGAATCCCAAGAAGCAACATCCTTGCCACAACAAAAAACAATATAAGGGTCCCAAACCCACTCAGACAACTTACGCTCCTAATGGTGACAAATGAGAAAAATATAAAAGTAAGAAGACTAACAGACATTGCATCTTTTGTGATAAAGATGGTCATGATGAGTCCAAATGTTTCAAGAATATGGTAGCTTTAGAAGCAGCGATGAAGAAGCACAACATCAGTATTGATTCTACTTCTTCTTCTTCTTCTCATGGACATGCACTTTCTACTTATGGTTTCTCCTTCAATACAACTTCTACTTCTTCTTCTGATGAGTGGCTTATTGATTTTGGAGCATCTTAGCATATGGCTAAGGATAAATACATATTTTTTTCTCTAAATGAATGTAACACCAAGAAAATATTTGTTGGTGATGATAGATCTCTTAGTGTTGAAGTATATGGAACAGTTCAAGTAGAAAACTGTCATTTCAATGATGTATTATGTGTTCCAAGTCTTTCTTGTAACCTTCTATCAATATATCAAATCACTCATTCATGTGATAGTAAAACTGTAGAGTTTTCACCTCACCAAGTTGTAATCAAGGATATAAAAGATCCTAAGCATGTTCTTGCAACTGGAATTGTTGATGATATTACCAGGTTGTACAAGTTTGACAACTTTGTGTCATCATCTTTTTCATCATTTTTTGTTGCTCATAGAAATGACTTGAGCAAACTTTGGCATGAGCGGTTTGGTCATCTAAACTATCACTCATTGCAACAATTATGTAATTAACAGATGGTGATTGGTCTTCCTCTTGTTTCATGTAGAGATGGTGTTTGTGTCGGTTTTGTTCTTGGCAAACATCATTGAGGCAATTTTGACAAACGTGCCTCTTGGCACGCCTCAGGCCCTTTGCATCTTATTCACAGTGATTCATGTGGTCCACTTTATTCTCCTTCTTTTTTTGGGTGCAAGTATTTCTTAAATTTCATTGATGACTTTTCCAGACGTACTTGGGTTTACTTCTTAAAACTTAAGAGCGAAGTTTTTGGCCTACAAGGCCCTTGTAGAAAAGCAATGTGGACATCAAATTCAAAATTTAAGAACAAATAATGGAGGTGAATATGTGAACAATAATTTTACAAGTCACTGCACTACACAGGGCATCCAAATGAAACACATTCTTCCATATACACCACAACAAAATGATGTTGCTGAGAGGGAAACCGTGCATTAAAAGAAATGGCTAATTGTATGATCTAATCTAAGGGATTAAGTCTGAAGTATTGGGCATAAGAAATCAACTGTGCAAATTACATAGTAAATCGCACTCCCACAAAGGCTCTTAAAAATATAACACCGGAAGAAGCTTGGACTAAAATTAAACCAGATGTAAGTCACTTCTGTGTATTTGGTAGTATAGCATGGGCTCACATTCCTGATGAGAAAAGGAAAGCATTGCAGCCTAAAAGTGGGAAGTGTATATTTGTTGGTTATTTTGAAGATGTCAAAGGTTATAGACTTCTTCAACCACATTGTAATGAAATTATTATTAGAAGATATGTTAAATTTGATGAAAATCTCTTGGCCT
>ML785633.1:730019-742528 GCA_009831015.1 Picea engelmannii | reverse complement strand
GATGCAACATTCGATCTAGAAATAGAATAGATGGATGTGAAGACAACGTTCCTACATGGGGACCTAGAAGAGGAAATATACATGAAACAACTTGAAGGATTTGTAGTAAAGGGAAAAAAGGATTTGGTGTGCAAACTGAAAAGATCCCTTTATGGTCTAAAGCAATTTCCAAGGATGTGGTACCAAAAGTTCGAAACATACATCCTTAGTTTGTGATTTGTAAGAAGAAAAGCTAATCACTGCATATATTCCAAGGAATAATATTGGAAACAACATGGAAGCAATAAAGGAGGTGAAGAAGCATCTATCCTCCAAGTTCGACATGAAGGATCTCAATGCATCTAAATTCATTATGGGAATGGATATTAAGAGAGATTAAGCAACTAGAAATATCTGGTTGAATCAGATGAAGTATATTGAAATAGTTTTAAAGCGTTTCAACATGTAGGATTGCAAATCGGTGAAGGTGCCAATTCCTATGGGAGAAAGTCTAAATAATGAACAATGTCCAAAGACACAAGAATAAATATAGGACATGGCACATGTTCCCTATGCAAGTTCTATTGGTAGTCTAATGTATGCAATGGTATGCACTCGACCATACATTGCCCATGCAGTGGGAGTGTTGAGAAGATACACGTCGACACCTGGAAAGGAGCACTGGAAAACTGTCAAGAGAGTATTCAAGTATTTGTGTGGCACAAAGGACTATGCTATATGTTACCAAGGAAAACATGGAGGTGACAATGGTAAATTAAATGTTCATGGATTTTTCGATGCCGACTGGGATGGAGATATGGATCAACAGAGGTCGACCAACGTATATGTCTTCAATATGTTTGGTGGAGAAATAAGTTGGATGATTAAGAGATAGGTGGTCGTAGCCTTGTCAACAAAATAAGATGAATACATGGCAACCACTCATGGAAGAAAAGAAGCAGTATGGTTGCAAAGATTGTGCTCAGGAATCAGGTTTGAGAAGAGAGCTATGAATATAATTTGGGATAGTCAAAGCACAATATTTCTGGCAAAGAACCCTACTTACCATTCGAAGACTAAGCACATCAATGTACAATACCATTTCGTGAGAGATATGGTGGAAAGTAACAAGGTGATATTGGAGAAATTAGACACATTGGAAAACATAGCAGACTCGTTGACCAAGTCTGTGAGTGCTGTGAAGTTATCGTGTTGGAGAGAGGAAATGCGCATTGGTGCCCTGGTTCTATGAATGAAAGTTCAAGAATATCCTGGTTTCATAAAACAAGACAACAAGTGGGAGAATGTTGGGTTGTTATATTTTTTGCAGTGAAATTCTAGTCGAGGTGGATCGACTGACGATCAAATCCGAGGTGGATCGACAATAGGTTGAGGGTCAAGGTAGATCGACGACAAGTCAAAGGTCGAGGTTAGTAAACCAGGTAAAGTTGAAGTCGAAGGTCGAGGCGGTTCGACATGGTAAAGGAATCGAAAACAAGTTGAATAGGTCAACTGATAATAGGTTTACATGCGGGCGTGTGGCGATCAACTAAAGACTGAATGGAGGTTGATTGGTAATCTGACTTGAAGTCGACTTTAACAGAATGTTGAGATTTGCGGGATTTGTAGCCAATGATCTGCATGAATATGTAACCATTTTTTAGTGCCATTTATTCAGTGTTTTTCCTATTGTAAATCCTATAAAGAGGCATGTTGTAAGGTCATAAAGGCTAATCTTGAATCTTTAGATGATGAATGGATAATCGCCAAGTGTCTGTAATTTAGAGGTTGTTGGTCATGCAGATGTAAGACAAATTGGCTACAAGGTTATTCTTGCACAGGAAAGAGGGTATGATGTTTATTGTGTCTTAGGTGTGGACCAAGGTTAGACATGTAAACTTTTATTCAGACTGAATAAGACAACAAGAGAGAAGAACCCTCAAGGAATGCTAGTTTTCCCGGTTTGGGTTTCCAAGGTAAAATATCTGTGTACTGCGTGATTGCTTTTTCATTTACGTTCTTTATTAAATTCTTCTTCTCTTCTGCTAGGTTTAGTGTGGAAGTGTATCTCATTTCCTGACACTACTAGTAATCCGACTAGTAGTCGACTGTAACAGATTCTCAAGATTTGCGAGATTTGTAGCCAATGATATGCATGGATCTGTAACCATTTTTGGGTGCCTTTATTTAGGGTTTTTCCTATTGTAAAGAATATAAGTAATGTGTGATGTAATAATATAGATGATAATATTTAGATCAATATGATAGAGGTTGTTGGTCATGTAGATGTAATCTGAATTGGATACGGGTTTGTCCTTGTGTAAGGAAAGAGAGCATGATGTTGATTGTGTCTTAGGTGTAGACCAAGGTTAGGAATGTAACATTTTATTATGAATGAATAAGAAAACAAAGGAGCAATATGCTCAAGGAATGTTGGTTTTCCCGTTTGGGTTTCCAGGGTAAAATGTTTGTGTACTGTGTGTTTTCTTTGTCATTTGTTTTCTAGATTAAATATGTCTTCCTCTCTTATATTAGGTTAAGTGTTGAAGTATATTTTCGTAATAGATAAGTGTATCAATTTATTGTTCTCTTTACCATACCTATGGGATAGTCTGGTTGTGGCCATAGGTATTAATGAAACTACTTTAAGTTTCGATGATGTGGTCTCATCCTCATTGTCGAAGGAGATGAGGAGAGAATGTTAGAAAAGAGGATCGTAGAGAAATAAAATAAAACAGATGCAAAAATAAAACATAGAAGATACACAATACAATAGAACCACAGATATACATGGTTCACCCAATATGGGATATGTCTATAGAGAAATTATCAGTCCTTTATTTTATTATCTAGCAAAATGAAGGGATACAACCTACAACACATCCATTGTAACTTCCTCTTCACTCTCTCACAATATCCTCTCTCAGTCACAATACAACTTCACAAAAACTACTACACTTCTGCAATACAATTCCCTCATACATAAAAGAGGGTTTCCTTCTAGGGAAAAAAACCCTAAAATAACATCTATCATTAGATCTGCAACCTAATGATGAATGGTTCAGATTGACAACAAAATAACAATATTTACAAGGAAATTTTCCCCAAAATTTCTCTTCAGGGGTGATTTCCCCGACCCCCTGCTAGGGGTGGCTCCAATGATTTCCGTCGCCCCCTTGGCCCCCCTGGAGATAGATGTGGGGGGGAAACCCCCCTACACCCCCCTGTAAGGAAATAGGATCCAAACATGACTGAAACAATACCTATGAATCAAGAAGATATTGAAGCTCCACAACCAACATGAAAAACTTGGAAAGCCAGAGAAAAAATTCCTTATTTGCAAGAGGATGCTCCCAGGAAAGAAAAATATCTAAGTTATCAAGTGGAAGATTTAAATCTAGGGTATGTTGGAGATGTGGAAAAGAAGGGAATTACAAGAAACAATGTAGATCCAAAAGTGTTGAGAGAGGAAAGGGATATGATGATGCTCTTTCTATAGAAGAAAAAAACTCCATGGATGAAGGAGGGGGTGTGTACTTGGTTGCTTCAAGAAAACATGTATATCACGAGGCATGATTGGTTGAATTAGGTGCATCCTTTTGTATGACTCCCCATAGGAAGTGGTTCTACAAATATGAAAGGTATGATGGAGGTGACGTTTTTCTAGGAGATGACCCAACAACCAAAAAGGTAGGATGAGGAAAATTCAAGTTGAAAATCATGGATGATAGGATTAGAACACTCCCTGGTGTTCTACACATCCCAGGATTGGCTGAAAATTTGATTACTATAAGAAAAATGGACAATGTAGGTGTAAAAACAATGCTTGAAAAATAAACCTACATGATGGTTCGAGAGGAAATGGTGTTGCCGAAGGGAGTTCGGACTGGAACTCTATATAAGATGTTGGGAAGCACTATTAGTGACAGGTGAAAAAATTCCATTATTCCTAAGATTGGAACTGAAGAAGAAAAAACTCCTACAGCCCCTGGAGAAAAGACTATGTTGTGGCATCATAGACTAGGGCATGTTGGAGATAAGGGCCTTCAAGTACTATATGGTAAATGTATGGTTGGAAGTATGGCCAATTGCTCTTTGGATTTTTATTTATGTGAACATAGTTTATATGGGAAGAAGAATCATGTAATATTATCCTCCGGTGCTATGAGAGCAAAGGGGATTTTACAGTTGGTGCATAGTGATGTGTTTGGACTTGTGTTGTTTCCATCACTAGGTAAATATATGTACCATGTCTCATTTATAGATGACTTCTTGAGGAATAAATATATTTATTTGATCATGAAGAAATCTGAAGTCTTTGGAAAATTTAAAGAGTTTAAGGCTCTTGTGGAGAATCAGACAAAGAAGAGAATTAAGGTGTTGAGGATGCACAATGGTGGAGAATTCTGCAGAAATGAATTCAAGGAATTTTGTAAGAAGTGAAATATAGCAAGGTAGAAGAATACACCATAAACACCTCAACATAATGGAGTTACATAAAGGATGAATATGACGTTGATGGAAAAAACAAGGAGCATGCTCAATGGTGTTGGGTTAGTTCAAGAATTCTAGGTAGAGGTAGTAGGTACTGCATGTTACCTGGTCAATCAATCACCCTCATCAACACTAGATGAAAAGACTCCACACAAGGTATGGACTGGTAAGAAACCCTCTATTGCACATCTTAGGTATTTGGATGTCATGCCTATGTTCATGTTCCAAAGGAAAATAGGATTAAACTGGATAAAAAGGCTGAGAAGTGTATCTTTGTTGGCTATAAACATGGTTGGGAAGGTTATAATCTTTGGAACCTAGAAACCAAGAAGGTAGTGTATAGTCAAGATGTGGTATTTAGAGAAATCAAAGATGCTTGCATATGAGAATTCCTACCAAGGAAGGAAGAACCAAGGAAAATAKAGTTTGAATTGAAGGATAATGAATTAGTCTCTATAGAAGAACACGAATAAGAAGAAGAAGAACCTCATACTCTGGTATTGAGGAGATTGGTTCGAGAAAGAAGGAAACCAAAAAGGTATACTCCACCTTATTTCCATTCAAATATTTCTTTATTTATGACCTATGATGATCTTAGAATTGTTAGGGAGGCAATGGATTCAGAGGATGACGAACTATGAAAAATAGCCATGGTGGAAGAAACGAAAACGTTGGACAAGAATGAGGCTTGGAATATAGTGGAGTTTCCAACTAGAAGAAAGATCATTGGTATAAAATGAGTGTTTAAGAAGAAGTTGAATGCAATAGGAAAAGTGGAGAAATACAAAGCTTTGTTAGTAGAAAAAGGTTATTCTCAGGAAGAGGGAATTGATTTTGGTGAAATTTTTTCTCTCGTTGCCAAGCTAACTTATATTAGATTTATTTTATCTATTGCTGCTAATTTTTATTTTGAAGTAGAATATATGGATGTGAAGACAACATTTCCACATGGGGATCTGAAATAAGAAATATACATGAAGCAACCAAAAGGATTTGCAGTGAAGGGAAAGAAAGTGCTAGTATGCAGATTGAAAAAGTCCCTGTATGGGTTAAAGCAATCACCAAGGATGTGGTGTCAAAAATTTGATACTTATGTGTTGGGACTTGGCTTCAAAAGGAACAAAGATGATAACTATGTGTATTTAAAATTAGTTGTTTATTATCTTATTTATTTGGTCTTATATGTAGATGGTATGTTACTGATAGGAAATGACACAAAGATTATCCAAGATGTGAAAACTTAGTTATCCTCTAAATTTGACATGAAGGATATTGGTGATGAAAATTTCATTTTGGGCATGGAAATTAAAAGAGATTGGGAAAACATGAAACGCTAGTTAAATCAAAGGAAATATGTCGAGACAATACTACAAAGGTTTAATATGCAGGAATGAAAATTGGTCAGGGTTCCTATTTTGTGGGTGAAAAGTTATCTATAGATTAGTGTCCTAAGATTAAAGAAGAGGAAGATGACACGTCACATGTCCCATATTCTAGTGCAGTTGGCAATTTGATGTATGCAATGGTCTGTTCTAGATCATACATTGCACATGCAGTGGGAATTTTGAGCAGGTATATGTCAAAGCTAGGGAAGGAACACTGGACATCAATATAGAGGGTTTTCAGGTATTTGTGTGGAACTACTAGTTATGTATTGTGATATCAAGGAAGACTAGGATTATGTTGGGTAGGTGTTATATTCTTTGCATGTGTGTGGAGCGGTGCGTTAGATTTTATGACTGTGTTTTTTTGCTATTTTTAGTGGGTTTCTAAATTAATCATGGATTAAGGGATTAGGGTTTTGGTAGTTGTGGAATACCTAAAATATTTTATATATTATATTATGAATGGTGAATTTAATACAATGAAGAGTTGAGAGGTGCAACACTAAGGAAGGCTAGTTTTATCCCGGTTAATGATTTTCAGTGTAAATATATGTGTACTATGTGTATGAGCCATTGATTATTTTTTGTTTTTCTTAAGAATCTGTATGCATTACTTTACTTCATAGGTTTAAAACTTACATGTGGTATCAAAGCACATTTTTGGCTTCAATAGGATGCCTTTGTTGTTGATGGTTTGGCTTAGTATTGATAGATCAAATTTATCTCAGGTCTATGATAAACCTAGGTTCAGTGGGAGCTTTGTAGTGGTGATTCGTGTGTTGAAAGAGAATGGCGAGCATTTCCAGAATTGAGATTGAGAAGTTCAACGGTAAAAAAATTGAGATAAGGAAACTCAAGATGGAGGACCTTCTTGTAGACAAAGAACAATAGATCATTGTGTATCATGGTACACAACCTACTGGTACACAAACTACTAGTACACAAGCTATCGATACACAATCTACTGGTACATGATCTACTGGTACACGATCTATCGGTACACAAAATACTAGTACTCAATCTATTGGTATGTCAAAAGAAGAGTGGGAGAAGTGATGCAGGAGCATCACCGAAACCATCAAGCGAGCCACCATGGAGCGAAAGACAGCTGGATAAGCCAGCACGAAATTTTGAAAACACTTTGGGAATTGTTGTGCAAGTATTTAATGAAGACATTTATGAAAGCGCACTTTGTATATTGTAATGGACCTTGAGCGGATAGCTCTCGTCCTTTAGTAGATAGACGACATTTATTTTAGTTAATGCAGGTAGATAGGATTTTATTTCCAGATTAGATAGTTTAGAGTTTGAGAGGGAAAACGGATATAGACACCCTCCTTTGTATCATTGTAACATTACCAAGCATTCAGGAAAGAAGAGAAGGCGAAGAATTGTATGAAAAACACCCATGTACAGTCATTTGAATTAATAGAAGAAAGCTTGATTCAAATCCATGGCTTTGTTTTATTTCTCTGTGTATTGATGTTATGCTCGTGAATGTTTGCTTCCCGTTTTACATTTGTTTTTATGTTATGTATGTGATTTCATGGTTGAATTGAAGTCTGTGAGGATGAGGAATTAGTTCAATCGTTTCTCTATCTTGAACCAGAGAATTCCTGCCAAGAGTGCAGTCGAATCGTCCGCAAGGAGTGCGTTGACAGAAGGGTTCAAGAAGAGAGAGCTTTTGTTCTAAGTTCCTAGAAGTGAAGATTTGGCACTGGGGCCGTGCAAGGCGTGCACAGGCTAGGAGAAGACTCAGAGTTGCGATTCTGAGCAAAGGAGATTGAAATATTTCTGTTGCAGGAGTGCGCAGGATTGAAAGCTTCAACACTTTGACGTTGTTGAAGAATTTCCACAAAGAGTGCACGCAGAGTTCTCTCTAAGAGACCGAGGATTTGTGGAGAAGTTCAGGAGGGATAGGCCTTCGAATTTGTCGAATGATTTCTCCAAGAGATTGTGTATCGAAGAGTTAGAGCTAGTATTGAAAGCTCGAGTACAGGCGAACAAGTTTTTGTTGAGAAAGCATTTGCTCATTTTGCAGATTTGCAGAAGGAAGAAACGGACGGTCGAAAATCTCCGGGGAGATTCCATGAGTTTTCGAGGATCGTTGGATCTTGTGGAGGTGCAAGGAAGTTAACAGCGCAAGCGTGGAAAGGTTCAAAGCTCAGGAGGGGCAGAACCGTCGATCAAGATCACGAGGACCATCAGATTCATACGCAATATCGCGTATCGAGAGTTCGTGAGTCGAAGCTCCAAAAATTTGGCCACAAAAGATGCGAGGTCGCGAGTAGCGATACCCCGACAGGATCAGAACCATCCATTAGCGAGGACACGTGTCAGAAGATCGCCTATCGGGAGTTCGTGGGAAAAGGATTGAATAATTGGCAACGGAATTCGCGAAGTCGCGAGACCCGATACCGCAAGAGGCTACGTCAGCAGCGTGGGCCACAGGGCGTAGTGGAGGACAGGTGTCAGAAGGTCGCGTATTGGAGGTTTGTGAGTTTGAGCAGCAAGAAACTGCGTCAAAAGTTGCGAGGTCGCGAGAAGCGAGATCACGACAATCGTCGATCTGCGTGTGGGATCACGAGATCGAGTGAAGACAGGTGGCAGAGATCTGGAGTCTCGGCATCTCGGAACTCAGGAGCCGAGAAGCTGGATAATTGATCTCGTGAGTGGCGAAGTCGCGAGGTAACGAGGTCGCGAGTCTCGGCACCTCGGAACCTCGAGAGTTGAAGGAGGTTTTGTTTAATCCCGCGAGAAACGAAGTCGCGAGGGGCGATATCGCGGGTTCAACGCCTCGAGGCTCGGAGGGTGAAATTCCAAAAGTTTGGTATCGCGAGTAGCGAAGACACGATACAGCCGAAGCGTCGATAGGAGGAAAGAGAAGGTCAGCATTGACTCACCTCGGATCTCTGGGGTCCGAGAGTATAATATTTGATCATTGAACTCGCGAAGCCGTGAAGTTCTGATTTCCCGAAAGATTGAAAGAGGGAAGTCGCGCGAGAATCTGTGGGTATTTAGAGATTCCGATAAGGGATCGGAAGAGTCTTTTTGGGTTCTTCGGGCCATGGAAAGGAGAAAGAAGGTCCTGGTGTGAGCGATCATGCTCCGAGGGGTGCGGTTGCGCCAAGAAGCTAGATAGAAGAGAAAGGAGTATGATTCGACTCCACCTGGAAGATTTGGTGTTACTAAATGTGTCGGGAGAATCTACAGCCAAATAACTATGGGAAAAGTTGGGGAATTTGTATCAGTAAAAGTCCATGGTAAACAAGTTGTTTCTTCGAAAGAAGTTGTATCATTTTAGAATGGAAGATGGATATTTTGTGACAGAGCATCAAAATGCCTTCAATACTCTGGTGACTCAACTTGTCTATGTTAATATTATGATTGCAAAAGAAGATAATTTTATTACTTTGTTTGTTATGTCAGACTCTTGGGATAATCTAGTTGTAGCAATTGGTAGTGCCACTCAATCTACATTGAAGTATGAGGATGTAGTTTCAATCTTGTTATCGGAAGAGATGAGGAGAAAAATCATGGATAGTCATAAAACATATTCTCTATTTGTAAGAGGTCATACCTCGGATGGGAATAACATGAAGTCTTTAGGGGAAGATATAAATATAAAGGCAGATCTAAATCCATAGGAAAATATTTTAGGAAATGCTGGAAATGTGGTAAATCTAGGAATTATAAAAAATATTGTAGGTATAAGAATGTTGATAAAGCAAAGGGATCTGATGATGCCTCTTCCAAAGAGGTGAAAACCTCCATATAAGAAGGAGGTGATGTTTACCTAGCATATATAGGTACACACGCATATCATGATGTATGTTTGATCGAATCAGATGCATCATTTCAGATGACTCCTCACAGGGAGTGGTTTAGTGAATATGAAAAGTACAATGGTGGTGATATCTTCCTAGGAGATGACTCGACAACCAAAATCATGGGATGTGGAAGGGTTAAGTTGTTGTTGAAAGATGGAAATATTAGAACTGTCTCTAGATTTCTTCACATTCTATATCTAGCGAGGAGACTAATATCTGTAAGTAAGTTAGATGATGCACGTGTGGATACTTTATTGGGAAAGGGCACTTGCAAGATGGTCAAAGGAGGAATGGTGTTAATGATGGGAGTTCAATGTCAAATTTTGTACAAGTTTTTGGGAAGCACTTATACTGGTGGGTGTAACAGTTCTATTGTCCCTAAGCAGAGAGATAGAGAATACATGATTCGTACAAATCTTGGAAAGAAGACCATGTTATGGCATGAAAGACTGGAACATATTGGAGAAAAGGGCCTTCAAACACTGCATGGTAAAGGTATGATTGAAGGTATGTCTAGTTTCACCCTGGATTTTGATTTCTATGAACATTTCATATATGGTAAACAAAATGGAGTAAGATTCCTATCTGGTGCTACAAGAGAAAAGGGGGTCTTAGAGTTGATACAAAATGATGTGCTTGGAGCTGTGCACATTCCATCATTAGGTAAATATATGTATTATGTTTCATTTATAGATGATTTCTCAAGGAACACATGGATTTATTTTCTTAGGAAGAAATCAAAGGTATTTGATAAGTTTAAAGAGTTTAAAGCTCTAGTAAAAAATTAGATAAAGAAGAAAAAAAAGGTACAGAGGATAGATAATGGTGGAGAATTCTATGGAAATGAATTCGAATAATTATGTAAGAAGTGTGGTATAGTGAGGCAGAAGACTACTCCATACACACTGTTATCCCCATTTTGTGGAAAACTAAGGAGATTATGTCTTAAGGCTCTCGGGTTTCAGGTATGGAGTACCGAGAGACTACATGACTAGCAACATCTTTTTCCATAGATGGAGACCCTTCTCATCACCACAGAGGTCGCAGATTTTCAGATGGCATCCACCACATTAGTTGGCTTCCGGAAGGTAGTAGGACTTACTCCATGAGGTACAAGTTAGTTTTATGGTGAGCATAATTTCAATATTTAAGGCATTTGAGTATGTTGTATCTTAGATTGCTCTAGATTTCATGATATATGCTTGGACATTATGCCTTTTGCCTTGCTTCACCTTGGTGGTTGACATTGTTCCCTAGTAAGTAGTATTCCTTGGGGATGGGTTTGCTACTAGGAACTCCTTTTAAGAGCCATCATATCATTCCCAACCATACTTACCACTTTCCATCACTATTTCCCCCCATTTCCTTATCTCTTGGGATTTTAGGGTGTATTGACCCAAGAAGGGGTTGTCCCTCATTCTATGGGAATAAGGGGTTGAAGGCCCATAGGGATTGATGTTAGGTAAAAGATAAAATCCTATGTATGAACCTTCTAGATGATTCGCCCAAGGATCACCCAAGAAATCAATGAAATTATTATCTTCGAGAAAATGGGGACCCACAATAAAATATGATTAAGAATGCTTAAAAGGTTAGTTGGAGGATAGGAGGTCTCATCATGAGCCGACCTATCATGTCCATGAATATCTAGTGGTATGAAATTACCACCATCTGGTCAACAAGACAGGGTAATGGCTCTCAGTTGCATGGCTGAGAGAAAGGGGGTCGCATCACGAGCCAACCTTATCATTTCCACTAGGTGTTTTTGGGTGACACTACCATTATCTAGACACCACGCCAGGGAATTGGTTTTCAACCTTTCCTTAAATTTATCAAAGAATGAAAGAATGGAAAAATAATGGGATTGGAAAAAGTGCATTGCGGAAGAAGGTACCACACACCCTCTACAAAGGAACCCATGAATGAGACACTACGACCTATTGCATGTCATGAGCCCTATTCCCATTGAGTCTTGACCCTAACCACTTCACCCACTTTACATTGCTTAGAGAGTGATCTCTTGGAAACTCTCCTTGACCTAGGGAAAGATCTATCCAATAGGACACCTCGTTAACCCTCCCATATTCAATCTTGAAAAGTTACATAATGTCTTTGAGCACTTAATTATTTGACATAGTGATCTTTGATGCACATGCTTAGGTGGATCGTTTATTGATTGGATTCACTTATCATGATGTTATAGCTTGAGATCCTTGGAGGGTGTGCTTATTTTTATTTGTAGGACCTAGTTGGTGGAAAATTTTGGAAGAAAAAGCCTAGCTTGGGCTTCCATGGGGCTTGAAGCTCACAGGTGGATGCCAAGGGCCCGCATGACAAATGAGACATATCAAACTTGGAAGGCCTAGAAGATGACTTGTATGACATAACCTATCCCCCACATGCCAAACATTTTTCCTAGGAGAGGTAAAATGTCACTTCTAGAGGCATGATGTCACCTAGGGGGGTTAGGGCTTGGTGGTGAGGTGGGTTGCATTGGCACAAGGAAGTTTTGGAAGGGCTTGAGCCTTTATTATGAAGGAAGTGGTTTTGATTCTTGACATGTGGCTTTGGGAAGCCTTTCCACTCCGCAACATCACCAACGAACGCCTCCTAGTGCCAAAACGTACCCTAAAGGGGTGATGTCCATATGAACTAGTGTTTTTCTTTGTGAAAAAGTAAAATTTAAATGAGTTGTTTAATATTACTTTGTAAAAGGGGAAATATTAGGGTTGTTGACCCCTAGTCTTGTGGTTTACCCTTAATTATGTGGACAAACTCTCTTAGTGGCATTTTTTTATAAATAAGAGATCATAAGATCTCA
>ML785633.1:684643-696676 GCA_009831015.1 Picea engelmannii | reverse complement strand
ATCCATGAAAGAAAGGTTTGAAATTTTTTTCAATGTGTTGGATGAACCAATAGACCCTCCTATTATGTTACAAACAGATCATTTCAGGGTTAAATATGATGGACACCCACCTTTATTTATGTCATTGTTAGTAAATAAAAAATATCTCAACAACTGTATGCTTGACTCAGGAACAAGTGCCAACATGTTGTCTTTGAAAGTTATAGAGAAACTAGGCCTAAAGGCTACACGGCCTTATAGAAATGTGTGTGGTTTTGAATCCAGGGCTATACCTACTCATGGGGTAGTTGAGAACGTTGAAGTACACCTTGGTAAATATCTCGAGAGAGTGATCCATATGGATGTTGTGGTGGTAGATTTCCTTGATGTATGGGGGATGATTTTGTCCAGGAAGTTCACTACAATGTTGGGTGGCACATCAGAGAAGGATTTAACTTATATCAACATTCCTATGAACAATGGGACAATTGCACGCCTTCCAAATAAGCCAATGGCTAAGGTTCATGTACAAGAAATTGGCAATGATACTAAGATCAATGAAACACATGAGCCAATTAAGGAAATGCTTCCTACTTTTTCTCCAGAGGATTTTCCTATCACCACAGAGGAGGATTTTGACGAGATACAGTGGCCAAAGAAACAAGAGTATCAACAAATATTAGATAAATATAAGGACAAAGAAGTTGGCTCTGTCAAATCATTAAAGAAATGGGATAATGATATATTGATTAAACCAATCCAACAAGAAGTCCTTACAGTCGAATCCCACCCTCGTCCCTCAATACAATACACCAGGGTGATCCAAGGAACAACGCAGTTTGAAGAAAAATAATATCAAGAGGGATACACGGTATGGATGTGGGACACCAAGAAGGGTGAGACTAACAATGTTAAGGGGAATGCACAATTTTGGCTTGGACCCTTCGAAATCATAATGAAGTCAGTTAACGATGCTTACTATTTATCTATGCTTGAAGGGAGGAACCATCCATTACCAGTTAGTGGACGCCTCCTCAAACCCTGCCATGGGGAAAAGACTTGACTTCGCATGTAAGTATAGGTGAGTTAGCCTAAGTAGTAATTTGCATCCATTTTATATACCATTGCATATCATGTTAGCATAATTGTAGTTGTATTTTCATTTTGTCTTGTTTCATTATGTATATATGTATGATCATGATCATATGCTAGACTAGAGATGCTTTTATTGGTTTAATTTATCATATATGGACGAGGGGTGATATCACCACCCTAGGGATTACTAATATCCTTTGTTGAGATCTAGCAGGAACAAGTCATACTAGATATGATAAGGTTCTCATGCACTCTACGGTGAGCACATGTCCCCAAGTTGGAGCCATATGTTATCCCCTAGCCTAGGGATAACTAAGGCGATCATGTCTCGAGGCCCACAGATCCTAGACATGGAGTACTGAGAGCCATAAAACTTGAGCATGGCCTAGGAGGGCCCCTCTTTTCTTCAGTGCAGTCCATTTATCACTAGCAGCAGTATCCATCCCACCATCTTGGTCCTGAACTAGCAGCGAGTCTTGCTCCATGCGGTAATGAGTTCGGGTATCATGGTATGTATCATTCCAATTTTTTAAGCACTTGAATATGTTGCATTGAATCCTTCTTCATTTCATGAAGCTTTCTTGGAAATTATCCTCTTTTCCCCGTTCATACCTGGAAGGGTGAAATGGTGCCCTAGTAAGTTGATTTTCCTTTAGGATGGGTTTCCACTGGGTGGATCTGTGAAAATTCATCGTCCATTCCCTCCATACTTACCACTTTCAATATTTTTTCCTTTCATCTCCCCTATCCTTGTTTGGACATTGGGATTGGCTACACTAGGAAGGGTTGTACCTTACCTCATGGGAAGAAGGGGATAAAGGCCCAAAGGGTAAAAGTAGTTGGAAAGAGTTAAAATCCAATGTTAAAACCTCTGATATGCTTCTCCCAAGGATCCCCGAGAAAGCAATGAAAATATTCTCAGCTAAAAAAGGGGACCCATAAGATACATAAAAACTCAAGTTATTGGTTGATGGATAGGAGGTATCATCATGAGCTGACCTATTATGACCATGGGCATGTAGCGGTATGGAAATAACACCTATATGGTCACCAAACTAGGGTAGTGGATCTTGGTGGCATAGCCAAGAGAAAGTGGGTCTCATCACGAGCCAGCCTTCTCATTTCCCTGAAATGTTTTTGGATAAGGTTTTCACCTATGGTCATTAAGCCAGGATAGTGTCCCTTAACTATTCCCTTGAAGCACAAGAGAAAAAGATACAAAAAAAATAAAGTTAAGAGTAAAAGGTAATGAATGGGATAGGAAACAATTGCATTTATGACAAGGTGCAACTCACCCTCTACAAAGGCACCCATAGGTAAGACTTTACATTTACCTATTATTTCATGCACCCCATGCCACCTCATACACTTACATGACTTGGACTAGATCCCACCTGGGAAAACACCCCAAACTTAAGAGAGGTTAGCCCAATAGGACACCCTGATACCTTCTCCAAACCTAACTTGTCAAATTGCATAACTTCTTTGAGAATGTGTCTGGGTTAAGGGGGGTTTGATGCACATGTTTGGGTAATTTAATTAGTGGATGTGATTTACATGCTATGATCCCTGTGACTTATGAACTCCTGTAGGGAATAATTGTTGTTGTTGCAAGACCTTACCCAGTGGACAGGTACACATCAGGGAATGATTAGCTTGGACCTTCATGGGGGATTAAATCCCATAGATGGATGTTGAAACCCTAGCCAGGGGTAAGATGAAATTGAATACTTGCACCAGAAAAAAGAAGGATGTTGCGTTTGGAGACACCCTGGAAGACCTAGACCCAAGGGACCTTTTTTTTCCCACATGGACGTTGTCCCTTGAGGGCCCTGGACGTCACCATGACATCCCTAGACATTATCCAGAGATAGAGTCTCATTTTGGAGGCATTTGTGAGCCTGGTGGCAAGTGTGGGCATCATTTTAGGCCTCTGGATGCCAAGCGCCCCACTTTCCCAGCTCAACTTTCCACCTTTGGGACTCAACATCACCCTAGAAGGGCATGATGTCACTCTTGGAGGTGTCTTTAGATGCAAATTTATTTAATTATGTCAAAATTGAATTTTTGTTGTAATTTAGCCAGGTCAACCTTGTTTTTGACCTAAAGATGAATTAATGGTCAAAATTTTGTATAAATAAACATAAAGTACTCTCATTTTCACATCACAACTTGTCATTTGAGACAAGAGGTTTGAAATTTGCACCCTATTAGGGTCATTGGATAAAATTGTGAGGTGCCACTCTTGTTTAAGGATGAGTTTTTGCAACTTGAATCAATTTTGGAAGATTTATGGTGATCTTGCATGGTATTCTCGTGATTATTCTTGGTGCAAGTAAGTGAAATATGCATTTTGTCATCTATTGAATGGTTTATTGTAGGATTTTATTTTCTCATACAAGATTATGAAATTGCATGTTGTATTTAATGCTTGAAGTAAGAAACTTAAGTTGCTACTTTCTTRCTTTTTATTTGCCAAGYTTTTCATTGAATTGATCTAGTAACTARTGAAACCCTAGAGCCCTAAATTTCTAGCACTCTAAGGGTTTGGACTTGGTTATTGTTGCATAAGTTTTACTCCATAAAAAGGATAAGGAGAGCAAGGCRTTAGKGCCTAGAATTTCCTACTCCCTAGCATTTTGTCTCYTGAGATCAAAGTCTWSGAGGAATTAAGTTACTACTTCTCCTATACGTTTTCCCTWTTAKAATTTTRTGCATCATCATTAATTTGCATCCTTGGAAGAAGTCGTCCTCCTTGACTCCATTACCCTTGAAGGCACTAGTCCTCTTCTCTTACTYCTTGAGAARACTCAACTCAAACTTTCACTTTATACTCAAAMTCTTTCASTTCTTACTCTACTAAYTTKCTAAACTAGTCTAGAAATACTAACAGATAATTTGTTGTTTTCATAATCACTTCTATAGCTATCATTTCACAGCTTATATCAGCCTACTAACTATCTAAGTCATCCCAGAATTTGTATAAGGCAAGGTACTATCAATAAGTGTTAAAGTGTACGTTCAATTTCCTTTCTAGATTGCAAATTATGAAGTTGTTACCGTTATCATAGTTGTTTTTACAACCACTATTGCAGCCCCTAACAGCCCTAAATTCATCCATAAAACCATTAGGCATTTGTACTAAGCAAACCATAATCATTGGATATTGAAGTAGTGTCTTATTTCTTTATTATAGTACTTTTTTGAAGTGGTTTCTATTGGAGTTACTTCACACACACCTAGGATTTCTTTTTCCTAAGGTTTTTCCTTGATTATTAGTCATTATCCAGTCTCCTATATTTTAGGAAGAATATTCCTCTAGGGAGAATATTCTCTTCAGTTTTCACTTTAGTTTGACTAGTTGAGTGGAGTCTAGATGTTGCATTGGTTTTGTCACCATGCAACATTGGGATCATCACCAACCAATGCACATTAGCCTTGGTATCATCACCAGACTAGCGCATTACCCATGATTCCCTGATCTCCTCCTCACTTCACTCTATTTCAATTAGTTAACTGAAGACTGGTAGACTAGTTAACTCAGACTAGGTGGTAGTTCACTCTCGTAATTGCCTGAGAGACTAGACTAGGTGGCAGTTTACTCCTGTAACTTCTGGTGGGTGTCCAAATAACTCTAGACCACCACTATGGTTCATTAGTTACTCATGTATCCTATATCTATTGTAAATTATTAACTCTTTGAGTGTGGAATACAGTTAATGAGAATTCTTCCATTCTTTCTCTCTTTCTTCTTCTTTCTCAATTTCTCTCTGCAAATGTGTGTGGTATTTTCTAGCTAGATCTATTTTGTGCCGGTTCAACACATTTACTTGGTATCAGAGCCGACGGATTGCTAATAAAAATCTACACCAAATTATTTTTTGCAGGTACTAAAGATTGAAGAACGCAACAAATATGGATTATTCACCGGCAATACTTCTCACACCTCATAACTATTTGGAATGGAAGCCAAAAAAATTGCTTTAGATCAGATGAATAGACTTGTACCAAATAACCATGGAAATGGAAGTAGAGCATCGTTCCGCCGATGAGAAAAATGACTTTCTCAATAGACAAGATATGGCCATAGGATTTATCTGCTTGTCTATTTCTCCATAAACTCTCCACCAAGTATATGATGTATCACAAGACTCAACTCCAAATGAATTATAGAGACGATTGGAGGTTTTATTTGGGAATAAGGAAGACTTCATGCAAAATTTTGACAATATAGAGCAAGTGGAAAATCCATTGGAAGATCAATCAACTCAGTTTGAAGAGCCTTCTACACAAGTATCTACACAAATTTGTATTCCATTAATTGCAGATGATGTCTACTCCATTTCAGATTTTTTTATGAATTTCATGTGGAATATATATTGCATTCATCTCATGATTCACATGCAGACACTTTTCCATGCAGCATGCATGCATCTCAGGAGTAACATCCATGCATCTCAAGTGACAAAAAGGGAGTCGTGCACATCAGACTCAATTCTGATATTTTCTGAGCAAAATTTGTAGAAACAAATTGGATATTTGAATTCCTCTCGATAAAATATTCAATTTCAAAAAAACAATCATCTGAAACGGAGTTCTAGAAGTGAAGTTATGATCATTTTAAAATCAACAAAATTTCAACATTTTTTCGGAAACGACCGCACGTTTTTCAAAATTTCATCCAAACTTTATTTGGATATTATTCATTACAAGAAGAGAAAATGGATATGTGTGGACATCTCAATGTTGCATCTAATTCATCATATCCATGCAGACATCTACATCTTCAACGAGCACAAACTTGCACAGTTGCGAGGTCTTCTTGGAGTGAAGGGCATGGTTGCTTAGCAACTGATTTTTGTTCCTTCTCGTATTTTTTTTATGCATTGTAATTTGAGGGGGGGGTTTCCCATGAGTTTTTCCCTATTTCCTTGTTTATTTTAGTGTATCTTTTGTATTTGGGTACCTAACATGGCCTTGTTGTCGGGACCCATTCTTTATTTTCACCATAGTGATGTTCAGGGGGGGTGTTGGAGTTACTTCACACACACCTAGCATTTATTTTTCCTAAGGTTTTTCCTTGTTTATTATTCATTATCTAGTCTCCTATATTTTAGGAAGAATATTCCTCTAGGGAGAATATTCTCTTCAGTTTTCATTTCAGTTTTCACTAGTTGAGTGGAGTCTAGATGTTGCATTGGTTTTATCACCATGCAACATTGGGATCATCACTAGCCAATGTGCATTAGCCTTGGTATTATCACCAAACTAGCGCATTACCCATGATTCCATGATCTCCTCCTCACTTCACTCTGTTTCAGTCAGTTAACTGAAGACTGGTAGACTAGTTAACTCAGACTAGGTGATAGTTCACTCCCGTAATTGTCTGAGAGACTAGACTAGGTGGCAGTTTACTCCCGTAACTGTTGGTGTGTGTCCAGATCACTCTAGACCACCACTATGGTGCATTAGTTACTCATGTATCTTATATATATTGTAAATTATTCCCTCTTTGAGTGTGGAATACGGTTAATGAGAATTCTTCCATTCTTTCTCTCTTGCTTCTTCTTTCTCAATTTCCCTATGCAAATGTGTGTGGTATTTTCTAGCTATATCTATTCTGTGTAGGTTCAACACATTTATAGTTTCCATTGCTGTCATCATCATTAATTAGTTTTGTTATAAATGTTTGGATATCCATTTAAGTCATTTATTGACTTGTGTTTATCTTGAAAAGTGAGAGTGACAAAGCATTATCAGGTTTGTAAGACTCTTGTATCTCTTCCTTGTCATCATAGCTTTCACTTTTCAAGATACATTGTTGCTACTGTAATCTCACTTTTATTGTATAGTAACTTGTTCAAGAAGCACATAATTTATTAAAGAAGTCATTGATTATAATTGTTGCTACTAACATTTGATGTTTCATTGGTAAAGGGAAGGTACAAACCCATTTTTTTATTTCCCCTTGTCCTTTTAAACTTCACCAAGTGACTTCTTTTGCAAAGTGACCTAGAGAGAGGGGTGCATCTTCACTGTATATTGTTTCCCTTCATAAACCAACTAGGTCCTGGGATGTCTCCCTTGGAGTGAGGCTTTCCTCCTCCTAAATATAAAAGGATATCATGTTGGGGTGATAGTGACATGATTACCCTCATGTTACGCCAATCTCGGCCTACTTGCCTTTAGGCTTTGGGAAAGTACAGATTGTGTGATAACAACTTTGAAGTGGATATATTTTTAAGGAGGGCCCCCCCTCAAAGATGACTGTAATTTATTGGTTTCTTATCATTTTTAAGGTGTTGGATCATAACAATTATTAATCATGATCAATCATTGTGGTACCATTATTGCAAGACTTGTAATTTTAAAGTGACTAAGAGAGGTGGGAGATGACCACAAAAGGATAATTGATGGAAGAAAGTGTGCAAACCCTAGTGGAAACCATGAAACGAATATAGGATTTTGTAGGCTAAGTGGAAGGATCACCTAGGTAGAGTGTCACAAAACTAATTTATCACTTCCTTGAAATCAATCGATTGAGAGCTCAACTGAGACCTTTTAACCATGAATAGCCAACCATGAGATTATTACAGTGTTAAGATGACACAATCTATGCCCTTAAAGTTGTCGAGAAAAATTTCCATGTCATTTCACCATGCAAGAGTTAAGACATGTGGAAAAAAATGTTCTTTCAGAGAAAAATGTTTGAACTAGTCTCGTTCATGTGCACTGCTAGAGGATATAATATCGATTTGGGAGGATATTTGTGAATGGAGAAGGAATTTGACAGTGTCATTCTCGTGCATCGTAGGAGGATATACTATCATCTTCGGATTGGATTTTTCAATCGGAGGAAAAAAACTGTGGGATTTGAAGGATTTGTGTGCATAGGAGGAATCAATACTATTGGTAAAGTCAACACAATGACAATTTGGTAAGGTTCAGGGTTGTATGAAATCATATCTCTACAAACTCATTTTCCTAATTTGGATGGAGAGAAATAACACCAAGGATCGTCTTCCAGTTATTGACATATCAAATTGGGGTTAGGTTTCTAAGTGTATATATATGTGGTAGACATATCTGCAGAAAAATGGATAGAATTGTAGGTAGAGGGACTTTTATGTACACGAGAGATTGAAATTCCCAAGGAGAGAATCATGAAGTTAGAACTTGGATCAGAATCAAGCTCTCCTATTTTACTTCGTCTAATAATCTCCATGGATCACTCCCATGATGTTAAACCATGATGCTATAGAAAACTACCATTGCTTAATTCGGGCCCTAAGAACTATAGGATCTTTGATATCACTGTTAGAATACATGGGAATGGAGATCAGCATGATATATTTTATTAATATGATACACATATAAATACATGATCTATGACATTTGGATTCATCTTCCAAGAGGTCTCTTGGACTTCCGATGACAAGTCCTATTCACTTGTGACTTTCATAATCCTTCTCAAGTGAACAATACAAAATATCATAACCCTAAAGGATTAGGTTTCCAACAAATATAAATTAACTATAACACACACACACACACATATATATATATATAGAGAGAGAATATTACATATACTAACTTATGTCTTATAACTATATTATATATTAACTTTTATAGTTTTTATAATATCGCATTAACTATTATGGTATGGTTTTTGAGCTCATAATTAATGTTTATGTGTTTTATCATTGTATGGCATAGGTAATTTAGTTGAATTTAGAGATTTTAGGGTAAATCATTAATGCAATGCAAGCCCTTAATTTCCCACATCAAATGTCATCAAGCTGAAGATTTCAACACATATAATCAATTTGGTGATGTTGAATTATAATTAGATGCAAGTATGATGTTGATTTAAGATGAATTAATGTGCACCCCTCAACCACCTGATCCAATATTAAGCAATGCTAGTCAAATTTGGATAAAATATAATTAATATTTGAAAAAAAATAATAATATATGTTTTCAGTCATGGTTGGCATTAACCTAGGAAAAATATGGGCTAGGATCGAGTTTCAATTCATGATGTAAATAATTATACAATACATGTTATTAGGTGTGGTGTCGCATAGAATGGGTGACATTGTTAAGCCCTAGAAAAATCCCCATGTTATGTATAAAACCTATTATTAAGCCCTAGATATCCAATTATTACATTTCTAGTGTTATATTTCTATGTCGGCTAGAAACCTTCATTGCACCCTTTCATTATAATTGTACCCTTTGTCTCCTATATATATATATATATACACCAAGGAGATCTAGTCTTAGGATCATCTTATCTCATCTCATATTGTATTTTGAATTGGATATATTGTAAAAGGAGCTTTCCCCCTTGAAGAGGATTGTATTCATTGACATCTTGGCAAGTCATCTTGGCATTTTCGCTATAACTTGTTTTTTTCTAGGATGTTTCAGACATCAAAATTTAGAGGTTACTTAGTAAATATATCCAGGTATATCTAGTAAAAAAATTAAATTCTCGGTCATTATACTTTCAGAGACATAGCCTATGGAAAATAGGGTTTTGACTCGAAGTCATCTTGTTATTTTCTCTATAAAAACAACTTCTAGGAGATTTCAGATAGTGATGTTTTGTGGAGATGAGGAGACATATCCCAGTACATGTTTTCCAAATTTCATATTATGGTTTGCTATACTGTAGGATATATATTCCATGTAAGACAAGGCTTGTGACTAATCCTAAAATCAGTTTTAAAATAGTCATCTTGTCATTTTCATTGTAATTCTTTTTTTGTGAAGTTTATGACTCTGAAATTTTGAGAATCTTGAGGAGATATTGTCATGGCCTTAATTTCCATCCTATAGAGCCATAGGGAGATGTGTAGCAGGTCATCTATAGTGCAATCCACGATGCCCTCTGTAAAATTCTAGATTCACAAAGTTTCAAAGAAGAAAGCGAGGGATGAGTTGTTTCTTCATAGCATGAGCCTTGGAACTCACACTATTCATGTCTCCATTGGTCTCTAGAATATCTAGAAGCTCTCCCAAGCCTCTTCGAAGGATCTATATAAAGAAGGCAAATCTTGAGAAAGAGGAGGAAGAATCATTTACATATACATACTACTAAAATTCAAAGGTGCTTCTCCATCTACATTAGTTGTAGTTAGGTTGCCTAGCTTGGTTGAAGAGATGAGGAGGACAAAGGAGAAAGGGGAAAATGGGAATGCATCTACACCAAGAATTAATTGTTTCGATGTATTTCTATTATTCATATTAATAGATCATTGATTTTCCCCTATGAATGTTTGTTTTCATGCATAAATGTTCATATTTGATTGGTTTTATTATAGATTAGGTTAGATCCAATCTAGATCTAGGATTGTAACACTAATAAGATAAGTAGGAAGGCACTGCTTGTCTTTTGTGTGTAGGAAGCAGGTTGTAGAAGTTGGAGCAGGAACTTCAGGACTGTAGCAGCTAAGACATACAAAGAACAACCTTCAAGAAAAGGTATGTCATTCTATCATTTCTTAGTTTAATTATGAATCCAATTTCTTGAGTCTAAAGGAAATCCATAGAATTCTATCCCTCTTTCTATCTAGGATTAGTAGGAAGATCCTAGGAAGATATTACTATCCACCCATGAGATTTTCTCCATAAATGAAATGGTGACTCCACTGGGGAAGGATCTTTGATTCTTCTCTAGTTCAGAATCCATTACCTTTTATTCGTTGTTTTGATTTGGTTGTTTTCTTCCCTAATACTCCCTTAGAGATTGGATCCCTTAGATATGAATGGATCTGGTTCAGATCTCTCTTTTTAAAAAAAATTGTAGGGTTTCAGTTGTTTCATTACTACTGACAAGCGACATGTCATGTGTTTCAGGTCATCTAACCCATGACACCCCCTATAAATTGGGAAAAATGCAGAATTACAATATCTCTCTGATAAAATATGATTTTTATGGTCTATGGGATCTATGATTGATCTTTTTTATTGGATCCCACTTCTGATTGAGTCCTTTTGTCACACCCTTGTATCTTCAATTTCAGTTTGAAGTGTATTTGTGTGACTTGCTTGGATTGTTTGTTTACACTTGTTTGTTGGTTGGTGATCCATTGTATTTGGGAAGTGCACCCAAAATATTTGATCAGATCTGGTAGTGTCCTGTATTGATTTCATTTGTTTCATTTGTCTTCTTGTGATTGGTCTTCATTCCTATGTACAATTTCATAAGTAAGTTTTGGGTGAGATTCTTGTAGATACATTGGAGTGGGTTTTTCAGCATCACCGCCAATTTCCTACAGCCCTTTCTTGTTGATTTGTTGATTTTCCATTTGCATATTGTTTTCTTGATTAGATTAAGAAACCCTTTACATCATATTTGGAAAAATAAACAAAAAATATTTGCATGCTTACAATATTTTGAAGCATTAAAAACAAAGTGCATTGTTGAAGTGTTTGGTGTGAGATCTTGTCAAATATTGGATCTGGTTTTTCTTGCATGGTTTCTTGGTGTTTGAAAGATCACATTATGAAGTTTAGAAAGAAAAGGATCTCTTGTTAAGAACCAAATATCAATATAGCATAGAAAAACCTCAGAAGAAGTACTCAATGCCTTGAAAAAGAGATAATTTTAGATAATAAGCCTCTTTGAGGGGGCAACCTACCTTTACCCCACTTAAATGTTCAAGTCCAAGATGATTCAAAATGAAAATGTCTCCTTGGTATATATAGGTGTTAAGCCCTAATGTTGGCTCATTACCCCTTAATTGGGGCATATTAGATTAGTAATTCTATTTTATTTATGTCGGCTTTAGGCCATTAGTTGTAATTGAGATTAGTAATGTTATTTTAATTATGTCGGCTTTAGGCCATTATACCTCCTAGTCTCCTATATATACCAAGGAGACATTTTCATTTTGAATCATCTTGTACTTGAACATTTAAGTGGGGTAAAAGGAGGTTGCCCCCTCGAAG
>ML785633.1:645111-677974 GCA_009831015.1 Picea engelmannii | reverse complement strand
TCATAGTGTGATATCATTTCTTCCGTGAAAATTGTCCAAGTGACGAGTGATTTGCAAGAACAAAGCCACCGATACCATACAAATTGATTAGGTTCTAAATATAAAGAAGCAATTCGTACCTTTTGTGTATGTGGCACATTATGGAGATCAAATAATTGCTCCATCTGAAGTATCCATGTGATTGGGTCCTTGCCATCAAACTTCCTCATATCAATCTTAGGAACGTGGTTGGTCTTCAAACCAAAGTTGGAGTTTCTCCATTCTTGATTCACCTTCCTTTTGTCCTCATCATGAATTTCATGGGATGCATTTTCACTTTCAGGTCTCTTCTCTGTTATGAAATTTTTCAATACTTCCATGATCTCCCCTTTTAAACCATCCATCTTAGTATCCAACTTAGCTTCTATTGAATCCATCAACTGATCTATCCGAAGATTAGGTCAATCCCTTCACTTAAGGTTCTTCAACAAGAGGATTAGGGTTTCTGAAACTGCACCTGCTAGTAACCCTAGCTGCAGTGTCTTGGAAGCTGCTCCTGCTAGTAATCCTAGCGGTAGTTCCTCAGCGTGCTCAATATTCTAGCAGCTATGCTTCCTTCCAGCGTTTAGACTGAATGAAGGAGGTGTGGGCCCATAACCTGTTAGAATATAGAAGATTGTGCTCATTTTACCATTGACGATACCCTCGTCACCCAACCATAGGCCAAAGCCACCCTCCGAGCACCTTGACCTTGACAGAGAAGAATACTGGTAGCAATCCAATAGCCAAGAGAGGCTAATGCACCAAGCAAGAATAGAAATCAAGCTGATCAGATAGTCCCACCCAGAAGCTGGTGAAACACTTTCCCAGAGACTTGCGCACAAGAACTGCCACTGCATTGCGCAGAACTGGTAACTGTAACTACTAAGATGATGAAATAATGAGAACTGCCGACCTGTATTTATAGTGGTTCAGGAAGACTTACTGGGGCCGACTTCTCCTTCTAGGTACTAATTAATTCATATTAATTATATTTCTGCAGCCGACAACTTGTCTAGGGTTTCCTTTACTTCTTTGCTTCCTTCCGGAATATTCTGATCTCGTCATAGGTCACAATAGAGGTTCATACCTACCGAAGCTACCATAATATCAACACCTCCATTATTGCTATGAGAGTGCATAGTGGAAGAATGGTATGAAGGGCATCGAATATGGCATGATAAAAGTTTATTATGTATGTCAGGTTGAAAATTAGATGGGTCAAGACAAGAGGAAGTAATGGTTCATTAAGCAAATCCAAGTGTTGATATGTTCAGTTAAGGAAGGGCTAAATGTTTTGCTTCAAGAAAGAAATTGGTGTTAAATATCCAAGGTTAATCAGAAGAGAATGACCAAAAAAGTAATTTGGTCATGTAGGAGTTGGATTAGAGGGAACCAAGTAATAATGGAACGTTGAAAATTAATATCAGCATAATATATGGTTGCAAGTATGCAAAGTAGACAATGAAAGATTCCAGGATGGAGTCAAGTCCTTGAACATATTAAGATAATGGAAGAAGAAATCATGAGGTAGATATCAAGCTAATAGGGATGCATGCCAACACTCTAGGAGGGACAACTAAACTAGTAGAGGATTGTTGATGCATTCCAAAAGTCTTGAAGGTATTTCCCCAATAACATGGAGATACCAAATCAAGAAGAACTTGAAAATGAAATGAATTTCTAAAGAGAAATCAATAAGGAACCATGAAGAAGAAAATGGTTCTACGCTTGTTATAGAATGAAAAGGAGATGGTACCTCACAAGAATCCATATCAAGTGGCATAGAGCCATGAGTGACATTCCCTAAGGTTGGAAGTATCACTGGAAATTATGATGGTAAATTAAAAGCAGTGTTAATTACTTCCAATTAATTCTATGTAGCTAGCGAGGAATGCATATGTGCATCTTTACAGTATGATAGAGATTGGATATGCAAGTCAAGTTTGAGGCTAGTTGGATAAGAAAAGAGAAGAGAATGGTGCAAAAGACCTCAAATGATAAAGTATTCAGTCAGGAAAGGGCTGAAGAAGTTCAGTCCTGAAAAGTAAATGGTTGTTGAAGATCCAAAGTCTATAAGACAACATGATTGGAATTATAATTTGTCCAAGTGTGAGTTGGGTTAGATGGATCCAGGAAATAAATATTGAAGGTTAATATCAACATAGTATTTGGCTGGAAATGCAAAAGCATCCAAGAGTGATTTGGCTAGAAAGTGCTCAGGGTAGAAATAATCTTGTACAATGATTACAGTGAGACCACAAGAAGATTCAGGAATTCAGGAAGAATTGAAGACTTCTGGGATAAGCAAGGAAAAGTGATATAGGGAGAAAGAGGTTTCTGTAATTACGGTAGCAACAATTATGTTATGGCTTGTTGTAAAACCATACACAAAAAGAGATAATTCTTGCATGTTTGAAAGTGTTGTTGATGATGTTGCTACATATGGAAGGAAGCAACAAAAAGTTGAAGTGTTGATTATAAGACTGATAAAAGAGGTATGAGATATTCTATTGTCATAAGCTAATCAAGTAGCATCAAATTCATTTAATGGAAGCTATACAGGTATGAGTTTTGTTTAGTCGTATTGCATAATTGTTGAAGGGGATTTAGGTAAGAATTTCCTCAGCCATAGTTATTTTATAAAATCACATTATTGTATTATTTGAATGCATTAATGGGAATAAGATACCACTAGGTGTGGTAAAGGAGGGAGGCATGTAATAATTATCAAAGATTCTTATCTTTTGAATGCACACACTGACATGGTAGCATGTCATGTTAATTTGGTTATGAAGTAATAACCAAAGAAAAAAAAAGGTAAGAACATGTTATAGGAATGGATGCCAGGAAAGCTAGTCATGCATGAGACCATGACATGGTTGGTTATGGAAAGGTATGGATATGGAAAGGCTACGTAACACAAAAATATCCAATGAAATTCCTACCTTTAAATAGTACTTGGACTGCAACCTTTTTGCTAACACTAATGAACACCACAAAATTATATTCTTGGTGTAGTGTTTGGGTCAAAAAGGAAAGCATCCAAATAATTGAGAAGACAATAGGAAGTGTATGTAGAATGTGTCAAGGCATTGGCTAGACTTCCAATTTACCAATGGTGAGATGCATGACTTAGATATAGAGCATCATGAAAATCAATGCAAAAGTGCATTGAATATATATGCATTGAGAGTTGCACTCATGCATAGTAAGTAGTAGAGTTGCACTTATGCATGATAGAATTGTCGTGCTTGAATGCATTTTTCTTTTGTGAATGCATGCATATATGTTATCTAATGGAACTAATTATACTAACAGCTGAAATGTTACAAGCTCATGGAGTTGAGAACGTTTCAAGCATTGTTAGGACATTGCAACAAGAAATTTGCAAGTGAAGTAGTCACATGAGCATTGACTATAGGAAATTTTCTGTTAAAAAAATAGAGTAAGTAACTTACTGATATTAATGGTGAACATGCATATGCATAGAATGATAATTTGTTCTATTTAATAAATGGTTTGGTAGTTATGATTGAATTGTTAGTTGTAGACAAATCTAATATCACTTCGTAAGGTTTTGGTACATATTGCAATGAAAGTATGATGTACATGAAATACTGATAATCTGTTGGCTGAATGAAAGATAGAATAATTGCAGGAAAAATGGTATTCAATATAGTGCTTGCTGAAAGCCAGAAGGAATATTGCATCCTACTATTGCAACAATCATGAAAAATTATGAAATATAATTTCATATTTTGGGAAAAGTTGAATTCCTTATGAAATAAGTTTGAGTTCTAAATGATTTTTTTTATAATGTTCTCCCATGATAATTGCATGTGTGTGATGCAGATGAGATAAAATTGATTAAAGTTGGAATGCTTGGAAAGAACAACTACTGTTGAAGACATTGGAGCCCTATAAATGTAGAACCCTGGCGGGGTTCTAATAATGGGTTGGCGCTCTCCTTGTGTGTGAAAGTCTTAGCAATATGGATCATTGAAGGACTGTGTAGTAGTGAAGGGATGCATGAGCCTAGAAGGGTGAGTGCAACAAGGAAGAGGAAACTCATTAGTTCTTATGTCATGGTAGCTTTCATAACGAGGGTATGTCAAATGGAATAGTGAACAAATTCCTTTCCTGAAGCAGCTCTATGGAATAGAGAAAATGACTTCTAGTTGCAGTATGAATACAAGAATTGGTGCTTGAAAGTAGAGCACCAGGTGGATAACAAGACTCCAATAGAAAAGGCTTGGAGTTTTTTGAAGAGTTTAAATTTTACATGGTATATAATGCATTGAGGGAAGTGCATAAATAAGGGGAGGGGAATCCCCGACTGGGGTGCTAGTGCAGGACAAATGTCACCAGGAGAGGGCGCGAGGTAGCTGTTAGGGTCCTAACCCGCACATAGGTAGAACAATATATTCGGATGTAATAAAGGTCAATATTAATAAGGCCTTTCAATAAAATAGAATAAAGCGGATGTAAGAAGACCTAATAGAAGATTTCGCTTCTAGAAGGATCTTCCTCTAGATGCTTCGTTTGATAGACATATTTAGTATAAATAGGAGTCGAGGGTATGAGAACCCTAGTTTTGAGATTATTGTAATAGAGCGCTACTCGACTGGAGGTTTCCCCCTCGAAGAGGCCCGTGAACATTGCTTTCTGAATCAAAGTGTTATTTCTGTTGTTGTTCTTATATCATTTCTGTGTTATTGTGGAGATTATGCTGGTTATATTACTGTTATTCTACCATTTCTAGCATTTTATTTATGTTCTACATACTTTTTATATATGGTATATTACAAGGGGTGTCAGAGCACTTTCCTTGGCAGAAATTGTGGGTAAAGTTTTTTTCAGGGTAGAGACGTATTCCAACATCTTTAAGCCACATAGATCTGTCGTTACGCACATAAACCCGTGGTTGAGGGATTCATACATGCAGGAAATACAATTGGTTCTTAAGCGCACATCTGTTGGCCACCCTTGTAACCCATGTTGGTACCCCTTCGAGTGGTAGCGCATCAGACAACACCTGTGTACGAATCGACCTAGATTTCCTGAAGCCCTCTTTAGATAAACCGATCGGCTGCCTGACTGCTATAGTGCAACTGAGAACAACACTCAGGAAGATACTCTCTAGTACCTGGGTAGTCAGGTAGTACGGCTAAGGGTAAGGTCTATCCTCCTTAGTTAGTTCCCTGAGATATTGGGCCGAGTAATACTGTTGGATCCCACACATATATCAAAGAGCTATAACATAGGGCAAACCCTTATCTATAGAACCCTTGAATACCTAACCCTTGGGGGATAGAAACATAAACAAATTAAAACAGACAAGATCTATTGCTATGCGACTGTGCTCGGGTTTCCAAATCTAGTCTCACCGAGACCCAACAAGAAGTGAAACACCTCAGTGCCAATGTTTCCACCATCAATACAACCATGCAGTCCTCAATGGAGGAAATCAAACAAGAACTGACAACCCATCTTGAATCTTTCTTTTCGTCACTCTGCACCAAGCTTCATATCCCTATAGATAACCCTTCCTTTGACGTACCTACAAAGACTGAAGGTGAAACTTCCTCTCAGGCCCATAACTTTCAACCCCATCACTTTCAATGTGACCTACGCCTTCTGCGGGTGGATGTGACCCAATTTGATGGCTCAGACCCCACTAGTTGGGTAACCCAAATGGAACATTATTTCTCTTTATACAACATTACAGATAACTTGACCAAACTCTGGTGTGGTGTTCTCCATCTAGATCAAGAACGTTGGCAATGGTGGCAATGGAGAAAAACTTCCCGTCAAGGGTATATTGCTTGGACACACTTTGTGGAAGAGCTTTATGAATGCTTTGACAATGACACCAACCATTTGGGCCATTTGATAAAGTTGAAACAATTAGGAACAGTGGAAGACTTTATTCCTGCCTTTGAGCGCCTGGCTTTTTGGACAGAGGGCATGACTAATGGCTTTTTTCAAGAGTGTTTTATTAGTGGCCTCAAGGATGAGATTCGGGCCCATGTCCTCATGGCTCAACCTTCGAGTTGGGTGGAGGCTACTAAAAGAGCTAAATAAGCACAATAGGTTGTATCTTCTCAAAACCAAAAACCCTCCTTTATCCCCTGCCCTAAACTTGTAAATCCCACTACCCCCTCCACCCCACTAAAGATCCAAAAATTGACCAGGGCTGAAATGGCGGAAAGCCAACTCAAAGGCCTTTGTTATAATTGTGATGACAAATATTTCCCGAGCCACAAGTGTAAGGAACAAAATCTTTTTATGGCCATCTCCGAGGATATTTCGGAAAAGGATGTTGAAACTCCCCTTGTGTCTGAGTCACCTGAAACCACTAACATAACCCATCCCTCAGACCCTCCCGAAGTAGAACCGGTGATTTCCCTCAATGCTCTCACTGGCTTCTCTGCTCCCCAAACCCTCAAGTTAATCTATTACATCAAGCATCAGAAGGTCATCATTCTGTTTGATAGTGGAAACACCCATAATTTTATTCATCGCCGCATTGCCCAAGAAACTCATTGCTACATCCATGCCGTCAACGATTTCCAAATCATGATTGACAATGGTGGTTCCATGAAATGTGGAGGGCACTGTGAAAATGTGCGTGTCCAAATCGGTGACTACCACCTAAAATCCAATATGTTTGCTATTGACATGGGTGGTTGTGACATTGTGTTGGGTGTAGACTGGCTAAGGACTTTGGGTCCCATTCTCATGGATTTTAAGGAATTAACCATGCAATTCGACCAGGAGGGCCACCAATATAAATTCCAAGGCATCACCGCTGGTTCACCTGAGATCATTAGTTCCCATCGCATGGAAAATCTACTCAAAAAAGGTCATTCTGGTGTTATTGCCCAACTCCATGCTATACAAGCAACAGAGACACCCTCGGTGTCGCAAGACCTCCAAGCCCTCCTTTATAAACATCAAATGGTATTTTCCACTCCCCAAGGACTCCCTCCTTCCCATGGTGTTCATGATCATTCCATTCCCCTTGTACCCGGAAGCCTTCCTCCAATATCCATCCATATTGCCACTCCTTTCCACAAAAAAATGAAATTGAGAAAATGGTCTAGGAACTCCTTAATGCAGGCATTATCCACCCTAGTACGAGCCCCTACTCTTCTCTTGTAGTCATGGTCCTAAAGAAAGAAGGTTCTTGGCGAATGTGTCCTAACTTTCATGCCCTCAACAAATAGACCATTAAAGATAAAATTCCCATTCCTGTCATTGATGACCTCCTGGATGAATTGAGTGGCACCCATTTCTTTACTAAACTTGATCTTCGCTCGGGCTACCACCAGATACGTATGAAAGAGGCAGACATTCCCAAGACTGCCTTTAGAAATCATGAGGGCCACTATGAGTTTTTGGTCATGCCCTTTGTCTTGNGCCCCCTCCACCTTCCAAAGCCTCATGAATCATGTCTTCCATCCTTTTCTCCGTCATTTTGTCTTAGTTTTCTTTGATGATATCCTCATCTATAGAAAGACCTGGATAGACCATCTTACTCATGTGGATCGAGTTCTCCATCTACTCTCTCAGCACCAAATTTTCCTGAAACAGTCTAAATGTGATTTTGGCACCTCAGAAGTAGAATACTTGGGTCATCTGGTTGGCAAGGATGGCGTTAGGGTGGATCCGAAAAAGATTGAAGCTATGCAAGACTGGACACACCCAAAGACTCTCAAAATCTTACATGGATTTCTAGGCTTAACAGGGTATTATCGCAAGTTTGTCAAGAATTATGGAAAGATTACAACACCTCTCACTGCTCTCCTAAAAAAGAACTCTTTCAATTGGACTCCAGCCGCTGCTCAAGATTTTCAAACCTTGAAGATGGCCATGTGCACCACTCAAGTTCTGGCCCTTCCTGATTTCACAAAGACCTTTGTGTTGGAATTTGATGCCTTAGGGAAAGGAATTGGTGCTGTCCTTATGCAAGAGGGTCACCCTCTGGCCTTTACCAGCAAGCAACTATCTGAAAGGAATCTGGGAAAATCCATCTATGAAAAGGAAATGTTGGCTATTCTGCATGTCGTTGATCTATGGCACCCTTATCTATTGGGGCAACATTTCCAAATTAAGACAGACCATCAAAGCCTCAAGTATTTTCTGGACCAACGCATTTCCTCCCCGGAGAAACAAAAATGGGTGACTAAGATCTTTGGATATGATTATGAGATTATTTACAAGAAAGGCAAAGACAATGTGGTGGCGGATGCACTTTCCCGAAAATATGAAAATGAAGGATCCCTTTTTTTCTCTTTCCTTCATTGTACTAGATTGGCTCCAAGCTGTTTGCCAGGAATGGCTACAAGATCCCAAAAGTTTGCATCTGATCCAACAATTGCAGTCCAATGCTCCAGCTCCCCCAGGGTACTCTTGGCTCCATGATGAGCTTTGATACAAAGGCCATTTGTATTTAAGTAAACAATCAAAGATTAAATCCAGGGTACTTTCTGAGCTTCATGCTACACCCATAGCGGGGCACTTCGGGTTCACCAAAACCTATGACAGGGTCAAACGCTCTTTTTTCTGGGATGGTATGAAACAGGACATCCGTAATTTTGTAGCTGAATGTGATGTGTGTCAACGCAACAAGGGAGAAACAATCAAATATCTGGGCACACTACAACCTCTTTCGATCCCACCTGCTATTTGGAAGGATATCTCTATGGACTTTATTACCGGCTTACCCAAATTGGGTAATAAATCAGTCATAATGGTGGTTGTTGATCGCCTTTCCAAGTATGCTCATTTCTACGCTCTTCAACACCCGTTTACAGCATCCATGGTGGCTCAAATTTTCATGGACTAGGTCTTCAAGCTTCATGGCATGCCACACTCTACTGTTTCTGATCATGACCCAACTTTCACAAGCAATTTTTGGCAAGAACTGTTCAAGCTACAGGGCACCCAATTGCATCTCATCACAGCTTATCATCCCTGGACTGATGGTCAAACGAAAGTTGTCAACAAGTGTTTGGAAACATATCTGAGGTGTTTTGCCTCTGAAAAGAAAAATTAGTGAGCTCAATGGTTACCCCTAGCTGAATGGTGGTACAACACTTCCTACAATACAGCTACACGCATGACTCCTTTTGAAGCGATATATGGACATAAGCCACCTTCAGTTCTCTCATACTTACCGGGTGCCTTGAAGGTCCAAGCGGTTGACCAAACACTTACAGTTCAAGAGGCTATTCTTCGTACCATCAAAGAGAAATTGGTCATGGCATAGAATCACATGAAGCAATAAGAAGATCAAGGTCGCTCTGAACGTCAAATTGCAGAAAGGGACCAAGTGTTTCTGGGACTGTAACCTTACAATCAAACTTTCCTCAAGGCTAAGAATTGTCAGAAGCTAGCGCCCAAATTTTATGGTCCTTATACAGTTCTCAAGCATGTGGGACAAGTAACCTATCAGTTAGCTCTGCCCAGTTATTTGAAGCTACATCCTGTTTTTCATGTTTCATGCTTAAAGAAGGTGATTGGAACTAGGTGCCAAATTTAAACCAACCTTCCCGAGTTAGTTGAAGAAGGATCCATTTGGATACAACCAGAAGCATTTTTGGACCATCATGAGCATCGCCTGCATCAGACAACCATCAAGGAAGTGCTAGTCCAGTGGAAAGATACAACTCCAGCAGATGCCACTTGGGAACGAACTACCATTCTGCAGCAATTTCCACATCTCAAGCCTTGAGGACAAGGTTGTTTTTAAGGGGGCGGACATGTTAGGGTCCTAACCCGCACATAGGTAGAACAATATATTCAGATGTAATAAAGGTCAATATTAATAAGGCATTTCAATAAAATAGAATAAGGCAGATGCAAGAAGACCTAATAGAAGCTTCCACTTCTAGAAGGATCTTCCTCTAGATGCTTCTTTTGATGGACATATTTAGTATAAATAGGAGTCAAGGGTATGAGAACCCTAGTTTTGAGATTATTGTAATAGAGCATTGCTTGACTGGAGGTTTCCCCCTCAAAGAGGCCCATGAACATTGCTTTATGAATCAAAGTGTTATTTCTGTTGTTGTTCTTATATCATTTTTGTGTTATTGTGGAGATTATGCTGGTTACATTACTGTTATTCTGCCATTTCTAGCATTTTATTTCTGTTCTGCATACTTTTTATATCTGGTATATTACAGCGGCCAACATGGCAATGGCCATGTGACAGGAGTGTGTCACACCCTCCCGCCACCCTCATGCATTTAATCCTAACTCGCGAAGGCCTAGGCACCATTACTCTCAGTGCGCCCAGCCTAAGCTCGTTGTCCTGTCGATGGCTCAGAGCCATGAATTGGAATTTACTCTGCTCATGTGTGCTTGCCTCCTTCAGCAATATCGATGCCATGACTTCTACCAGGCGCATTCATAGATGTTCTCTTCCACGACTGAGACCTCCTACGACATGCACTCCTCCCAGCTACACCTTCGCTACCTATGCTTCCTTTTGGTACTTGAAATCCTCTTAGTGTCCCAGGCATGCCGAGACAAAGGGGGAAATCCAAGCGCAGCTCAGCCTGGCAGCCAAGCCAGCCGCGCGTGATTCTCCAACCCCTGCCTGCACCATCTCCTAGCTCGTCACTTGCTTCACCTTCCTCGCCATATTCTCAGTCGCAGTCTGGAAAAATACCTAACAACCTACCGTCCCTCTCCTTTCCCTTCGCAAGCCGGCTAGAATGGTTTTCCATCTCTGGAAATTCCCTGGATTTTAACCCGGGACCCTCATTCGATTTGGCTTCCACCTTGCTGCTACTTCCTGTAGTTCCACCCAACTCGATGGTGAGCACACCAGTCTAGCCAGAGATCTCAACCAACCAACCTTACCTTGGAGCGCAACTAGAATTCCTTGCACCTTAACCAGGGCCTCATTCCTTCTCAGACTCAGTACCGGGCTCACAATTGTAGGACAACCTTGCAATTCTGCAAGGTCTGGTCTATGAATTGTGACAAGGCCTGAATGACCTGCAGTTTCGAATGGAACTCCTGGACGGGAAGACTTCAACGCTCTTGCAATTGCTCTCAACTCTGCAGGGGGCATGCCACTCAACACTAGGAGAGGGAAACACCTTCGGGGGTGGAAACAAAGATGACACAAGGGATGGAGGAGAAGACGAAGCAGGGTTTGGAGGCGACGACGACAAAGGCGCTGCCATGCAAGAGCCCATGGAGGAGGGAGGGACAATTGTTGAAGAGGAAGGGGTTGGAGGCGACGTCGATACAGGAGCTACCATGCACGAGGCCATGGAGGAAGGAGGGACATTGGTCGAAGAGGAAGGGGTTGGAGGAGATGTCGAGACAGGCATTGCCATGCACAAGACAATGGTCGAAGAGGAAGCATCACTAGCCGCGGACCCAACGACCAATGCCACCTCCCTGGATGCATGGCCTTGCTACAAGCCCAACACATGACCTACACAGGTGTCTTCATGCTAGTTTAGCAATGTGTCTGAATTTTCTCTTGCCTCATAGGGTCTATGATCATTTTTTGTATGTTGTTTTTATATCAGGGTTAGTTAACAGGACGATTCGGTCTCCCACAGGGGACTAGGATTTTTATGTTTAGTTTATGTCATTTTCAGACTGGTACCTTAAGAAAATGGGATTTACTTTAACCGGCTTGTTGAACTGGTTTCCCTCTGGGGCAGTTCAGTTCCTATAGTCCAAAACTCATGATGATACTATAATTCTTGTTTTTTGAAGGCTTTTTATACAAATCTTACTTACAAAAAAAAAATTAAGGGGAGGGGAATGTAACACCCCAAGACCGAGCCCCAATTGTAAATGTAAATATGTTTTATAGGTTGGTGAGCCAGTTTATTATAGGCCAGAAGGATTATGTGATGATTAGGCCGGAGAGCCTAGATGCTAAAGGCTAGTGAGCCTATTTTTGTATATGTAAACACTCATATCATTAATATAATACATCGTTGCATGTAGACCGACCACGATAAAAGAGTATGGGAGAATAAAATCCACTATGAAGGGAAAGGGAGGGCCTAAGATCCTAGGAAAGGGGGCTAATCTAGAGGGCTAATTGCCAAAGGAATATTATAATATTATTCCTAAATACTATGGTGAGGATAATTATTTTATCCTAAGTTCTTGTGGGAAAGAGCATGAATCCCAAGTGGAGAGAAGCGAGCTCCTTGAGAGCCATGTGTCATGAAGGGTGCATGAAAATAAGTGTGGGGGAATTTAGTTTATTTCCCATTGACAAAGCCATTGAATAACTCAGCCATTCATGCACTCAACCATACTCTCCATGATTCAACCTCTGCATCATTCACGCACTCCTGGAGCCTGCACACACTCTTATGTTACCTGTACTTTCTTGTTATCAGTAGAAAACGGTATCCCTCCTAGGATGTACAATGCACCTATACCTACCTGAGCCAGTGCTATACCTTTCTGTTATGAGCAACATTTGTCCCATGCCCTGAAAGTTGTTGCTGCTATCACCTGTTCCTTAACTAAACGTTGTTGTTGTCTTCACCATTCCCTATAACTGGTTTACTTAAGCACCGAACTGAAGAAATAGGTTGTTAGGCCTAAGGGATTGAAGAGGCAGGTGTCAGGTCAGTGGATTGAAGAGGTAGGTTTTTAAGCCCGTGAGAAACTCTCTCCAGGTGAGAGAATTGTTGGGAAAGTGATTTCCTGAGGGAGCCCAACTACAACTATAGTTCTCTGAGACTTCCTATCTGGTCTGTTGCTGAAGCCCTAAAAGGGAAGTGGGGCAGCCAAAGGACTGTTGAATAGAGAAGGAGCACACTTCCTGGGGTTGGATAGGCATGTGGGGAATGAGAGACTGTAGGCTGGTAGTTTGAGTTGGCTCTTGGGACAAAATCCTTCATGTTGTCTATATTGTCTCAACCTAGCCTAGCAATAGTACATTTGGGTCAAATTCTGACGGCGCGTTTGATGCAATTGCCACTTTATATTTTCGGGAGAATGACAAACATCAGACCCCCTCAAACTTCATTTCACATGACATCGCTTTTCCAACGACACAGATATCGTCTTTATTGCGACGTTTCATGCGTACACGTGTCATCTCGGATTTGACTATCCAAACCCCATATAGTCGTCGTAAGACCGACGTCTTGGAGGTGGCAACAGCGACGTCTTGGAGGTGGCCATAGAGACGTCTTGGAGGTGGAAAGAGCGACGTCTGGGACGTGGCAAGAGAGACGTCTTGGAGGTGGCAACAGAGACGTCTTAGAGGTGGCAAGAGAAACATCTTGGAGGTAACAAGAACGACGTTAAGAGGTATCAGCTCCAACGTGGTTTCTATGGGAGCGACACTCTTGGAGGTGGAAAGAGAGACGTCTTGGAGGTGGAAAGAGTGACATATTGGAGGTGGCAAGAGCGACATCTTGGACGTGGCAAGAGAGACGTGAAGAGGTATCAGCTCCGACATGGTTGGTATGGGGGCGACACTCCAAGACGTCGCAATAGCGACTGTGTTGTAGGTATTTAAAAAAAAAATACAATATCAATACTAAGAGGGACAGGTACATTAACCTTTGCTAATATGCTAGCCATATCAATATTTAAATCTATATCATCGATCTTAGGCAAGGTTGGTTGAGGAGGAGGACTAACTTCCAATGGTAAAGGGGGTCTTGTCTACCAAGGTTTAGGATCACTAGGATATTTCTCAGGTGTGTTATCACACGAACTCACAATTGTTGAGATAAATTCTGAAATCTCAAGTGCAATCATGTGTAACTTAGAGGGAAGGCCCCTGTCACCTCACCAACCCTCTTTCACTTCAAGCCATCTTTCCTTCGACTGAAGGGGGTTTCCCTCAATTAAGATTGCGAGGATCATTGTCTTGTTTGAGTTCCTCAACCTAGAAAACATTGTCTTGTTTGAGTTCCTCAACCTAGACAATCAGATCTTCCTAAAAAATGAGTATATTGTTTCACTTTGTAAAACCAAAGAAAATGAAATTCCAAAATTTTGCGTGGCCTCCTATTTGACAGACACAATTTTTTATAACACCTTTCCAAGGGTTGGGCTTGGAATCCTTCTAAACCTTTCATCCATGTGTGCTATTAATACTTTTCAAAAACCAAATATGTGTCAATATATGAGTTTATGTGTGATAACTTCCTAAAAAGTTGTATGAAATTATATTTTGCAATCCAAGCATGAGGTTTTCTATGAAATCCATAAAGATCATAGAAACAATATGCAATTTTTATATTCATAGGAATCTAAGTAACATCAAATCTATGGAAACACAAAGGCTCCTCCTTTATTACCAATGAATTCACCAGATAGATTTATCTTGAGGAAGATTCCTTATCACACTACCCTCCATGGAGCATATGTAGCTATGAAAACCAATAAAAGAAAGAATTTCCATATTATCCCATTACAATTGGATCATACAACCTTTTGAATTTTGTCTATGCTCAAGTGGAAGATGATCATTTAAAGTACATGATCCATTCAAAAATGTTCCTAATCATTTCTACCAACAAACCCTAACATGGACCTACTATCATGAAGAATGCTAAGAAGTGGTATACAAATATGCCTAGGATTTTGATGAAATTTTTGATGAAAAAAGAATGTAGAAGACAAAAAGATTGTTCTTATTCAATGCTAGATTTAGTCCCAAAAGGCACGGATCATATTGTGAAAAGGAAATCTTCCAATTCCCAACAAGAGAAAATAGATTTGATCACAAGAAAAACAGATTAAAGGGGCAAAGAACTCCCTAATGAAGATGATGGCATAGGGAAACAAGGATGCAATCCTTAGGGAACCTCGCAAAATACAAAACATGAATCAGAAGGGAAAGCTATAGAACCAACATAAGGGCAGGAAGGATCTAATCTCAATATTGGCAGAAAAAACCCATGCAATGCAAAGGAGACTGAGAAAGGAATAGAAGAAGTTGATGATCTTGCAGGTATGAATATTAGACTAACCAGAGAATTTGAAAATCTAATGGAATCATTATCTTGTTTCATATATTTCCTATTGAATCCCCTCATACATTTAATGACGTTTTTGTAATGGAATTAGAGACCTTCTCATTTGATAAACAAAGAAAGGTAGTTAATTAAAAAATACATAAGAAAAAAGGGACATATAAGGATGAAATTGAAATATAAACTACCAAATTAGTAGTTGATGATATGGAATATATGCATCCATTAATTGTTGTAATATACCAGATCTAAAAAGTATGCAGAACAAAAATAAAATGCTAGAAATGGCAGATGAACAACAATATAACCAGAATAACACCACAATAATACTGAGATGATAACAGAATAACACTAGAAAGAGCACTTCGATTACTGAAAGCAATGTTCACTTTCCTCTTCGAGGGGGCAACCTCCAGTGGAGCAGAGCTCTATTACAATAATATCCAAGCTAGGGTTCTAATACCCTCGACTCCTATTTATAATAAATATGTCTATCAAAAGAACCATCTAGAGGAAGATCCTTCTAGAAGCGGAAGCTTCTATTATGTCTTCTTACATTCGACTTATTCTACTTTATTGCAAGGCCTTATTAATATTGACCTTTATTACATCCAAATATATTGTTCTACCTACGTGAGGGTTAGGTCCCTAACAATTGCAGTCGCAACCACAAGAATGTATGTATAAACGATGGAAGAAATCAAATAAAAAACGAAGAAGATATCCAACCTGGAAAACTGAGACAAACATTTAAAAAATACGAAGCACAATTTTAATGAATTCACTTCATAGGCACAACAAATTTGGGAAGTTGGTTTTCCTCTTCATATCAATTTGTTTTATAATATTTGTAGATATGGCTAAGAAATTACAATTTTGAAGAGCATTATTTTACAAAAAATGGAATTCAATCTAGTTCTGGCAAACATACAACATGCTAAAGATAGCATATGCAGCGTTGAAGCTGATGCCAAAGGACTAGTTTAGGACATAAGTGATGTCATGAAAAACGCTCAATACATTACCGAACAATGTAGCTTATTGTTGTTTAAAGATGGAGATAAGTTTGTCCCACTCCCAGTGCTAGTTAGTTAGCTCTAAAAGTCTTTAGAAGATGACAAAATTTGCAAAGTTTATGAAGCATCAATGTGAATTCAATCAAATGTTATATTGAAGATCCCATGGCTCAAAGTCCATTCATGCTTAATATCACGTGCATTTTTTGTTGCAAGGAGAAATGTGAAATATTAATTTCTATTTGGAATATATGTTATGAAAGAGTAGAGAGAAATCTTGCAATAATTTGAAATATCTATGGTCCCAGAATAATGATTCAACCAGACATACAAATAGTAATGGATGACATGGAGGATGGTTTCATTGGTATTTGGGTAGAATAGTGATATGATATTCATGAAAATCATTCAATACCTCACTCTTCTAGATTTTAAAAGACGATAAACAACCTCTGAAAGATGACATTGTTTACCAGCCAACAATTAAAAGAGCATTACAATAGACAAAGGGTAAATAATGAAATGAATCCTGAACCAAAAAGTAAAGTCTACACCTAGCACTCTTTCCAATAAAGAAATGGGATTGGAAGAGAATTATTACTTTCAAACATTGCTAGATAAAATTTGTATTCAATAATGCAGTTATAGACATAAAACCAACAGATATAATACCGAGAAGAATACATATAAAGTTTGCAATTGGAATTCCTAAACATGAATCCTAGAACTGCAATTTCACACAAATGTATTAGAAGCAAAGGCAAAAACAGAGCCATGTAGACTCTGTATGACTGAAGTTTCAATAAAATGTATTAATATACCATTTCACAATCATGGTGTATTTTTGGTTTCAATCATTTCAAGTCCAAATCCTTGATAAGTAGAGAGAAAATTTCCAGCTACAAGAACTCCATGACAATATTTACATATAAAGTTTGCAATTGGAATTCCTAAACATGAATCCTAGAACTGCAATTTCACACAAATGTATTAGAAGCAAAGGCAAAAACAGAGCCATGTAGACTCTGTATGACTGAAGTTTCAATAAAATGTATTAATATACCATTTCACAATCATGGTGTATTTTTGGTTTCAATCATTTCAAGTCCAAATCCTTGATAAGTAGAGAGAAAATTTCCAGCTACAAGAACTCCATGACAATATTTGCACACAATGACTTTCTACCCTGTCAAAGACTTTCTACCCATGTGGAGTTGTTAGCCCGAACTCTGCATTATTATGGTAAATCCCTTTTTATCTTGAGGGTTGTTAAACTTGGCCAACTCATATACATGATCAAAGTACTATAGCTACTGGGGTTTGAACTTGGGTCATTATCATAATGACACCCATTTTAAACCACTAGAGTCTAGACAACACCTTGACAAACCATTCTTTTCCATTAGATTTACTTGAAAGGATTTTTTTCTAATGGAATTGATTCAGTGTCAAACACATTTAGATCTGAACATATTTAGCTCCAATGATTCCAAATAACAAAACCAATATTGTTGAGTATGCTGGAAATTTCGTTGAAACTGTCACAATTTCTAGGATGGTTAAATGGGAATTCCCATTCAAGATAATTTTGTTTTCAAATTGGAAAAAATAGGAGATTGGTTGATCTTTGTTACCAAAATTCTTTCAGAAGGATGATTTTGAAAGGAACAATCACTGTCAGTCAATCACAAGCTTCTAAGCTATCTCCATAGATATTCAAGATGTGAAAGGCCTCAAATGGAACCAAGGGATATTAAATATCTAAAATTGTTTAATAAAATGTTCAGAAACCTTTAAACGCACTCAGAACATCATACAAGCATTCTTTCTCAAAATATGACTTGACAATTTATATCATAAATTTATATCATAAATTGCACAAAATTATTCAGAAGCTTATACAAAACCATCATTCATATCAGAGAGATTGTACCCAAGTTTATCTTTATTGACTGTGAATATAAAGGAGATTTCCCTAAAGACTACACAATTGAACTAGAAGAAGAGAGACATGAAAAAAAAGAAAACTACAATAAACAAAGCAGAACAGATTCTGCAAAATGAGTGGTGAATCCATTAGATAGACTCCCAGGTCTTCAACAGAAATGGCCCTTGGCTCTAGAGGTGCTTCATCTCTGGGTTGTGGAAATCGCCAACCCCTTTTATAGTCTCTATCACTGCTTTTTATCTTTTATTGAATGTTGACTTTTTGTCTATCTTTGTGCAACCAAATTCTAAATTTAGAACGAAGGTTGAGGGGGTTTGGGTTTGTTTGTCACCTTAGGTAGTTGATGTCCCACTTTTTCCATAAAATAAGGGATTTTTTTGGCATTTAACTCCACCTACCCCTATTGTTGTCATAGTTCACTAGCTATTCCAATTTTCCAAAAATTGGGTACCTTTTATGCTTGCCACATTTTCTCCACGAAACTTTACAAACCAACCATTACAGGTTTACAAAAATTCCACTTGGTATTATTTACTCTCAAAGATTTTAATTTGTGGATAAAAGTAAAAGAAGAGTAAAAACATTCTATAAGCATTTCATGCTCCCTCTAAAATTTGTTTTCTAGATTTCATTAAAGTTACTAATCTCCATAGCCCCAATATTTCCTTAGAAGCTAAAGCTATTGCAATGACACCCATTGATTGATAGTTGCTTCTTGATATAGATAGAATAAGAAGATATCTACCAAGAATATTTATGGTAAGATGAAATGACTTTGGCATCAACCCAAATCTGTAATGCAACTCAATCAAACAATCTAGCAACACTGCTCTTATTTTTCCATTGATTTCTAGTTGTCTGGACATATACTCTTGCACTTAGATCATGTGCTCTGTTATGAGATAGAATATATATATATCATTTCCAATCCTTAAAATGAGGCAAATATATATCATCTGTATTTGGAAAAAAATACTTAAAATGGTAGGAAATGAGGCAATGGCATCCAAAATGCTTGCTATGGCTATGTGACAAAACTGGATAAGGAAATAAAAACACTTTGGACCGGAGTTTTGAGAACTAGCTCTGTATAGTGACAACATTTGATAGAGATGGTTCCATTTTTGAAGTGGGATTTGGAGGTGGAGGGACTAACTCTATTGGATTGGAAAAAGAGATGGAATGGAAAGTATTGGCATTGGAGACAGAACTAACTAAGTTGATCGTGGATTTGGTTGTTGTGTAATTATAAGCACAAACATTTGCACTTTAAATTTGAATTTACACAGTTTGTGTCCTGCAATTATTACCCAAGCAAAGATCGTGGGTTGGAAACTCTTGAATATACTTATACACTAAGCCTCTATCAAGAAAAAACATTTTGCTTGGGAGCCATATGCTTGAGAGAGAACTCAAAAGTTAGTTTCTTTATATCACAAGTCAATTTATTAGACTTATGTGGCTACGGTAGAAAACAATTTCCATAATGTACTTTGACTACATAAATGTCTATAGTATCTACATCAAGATTTCTTTGAATACCTTGAATTAGATGCAGCAATAAGAGTAGCTCCAATACGTGAACCACCATTTGAAACTTCTAAAATCACAGTTTCCAAAAATTGATTTCCAAGAGATTCTTTAACAACACTTTGCATCTTATGTCTGAAAAGTGGATAGTGATCATACAAATATCCATCAATTGCCACAAAAATTCTCATTTTACTTGTGTCTTCAACGACATATCTCCCTAATTACTTAAGTATGGCCACAATTCTAGCTCCTGCTAAATGAGTAGCATGTACTGCTACAATGTTGCATAGTTCAACTACATGTTCTTGTCCTATGTGTGATAACCCATATACATTATTCAAAGTATTTTCAACTACTTTAAGGTTAGGTGAGGTGTATTGGTGCATAGAAAATATATTTGGGGTGTCTTGGTACATAGCAACTCAATCAAGATCTCACACGAACTCACAACTGTTTCAGCTATTGGGGCTCCTACATTATCATTCCATCGACCGAAAAACAATTTGTTGGAGTATCTCCAACACTATGATTTTGGTCAATGAGGCATAATGCAATTTCTGAAGAGGAGGTCGATTTTAAAGAACACTGTGTCAGGTCTTTTTGGCCAGTGTAGTCACGTGGGCCTTGGCAAAATAGACTCACAGGAGCTTATGGAAGTCTGTTATGCTACTCGGTTTGGATTTTATGCCCCCAGAACAAATTGACCACATCTCCCTAAATGGCTTGAGGAGGCGAGTTGCAACTCGCTATAAAACTAAATCGGGACTCAGATACACGAACCATCAGTTGCATTGGATTAAGAGCATTGGGTTTCAGCTAGTGGAGCCCCTAAGCTATCATTCTGTCGATTGAAAAGCCATTTGTTGGAGTATCTTTGTCACTAGGGTTTTGGTCAATGAGGCATAGTGCAATTTCTGAAGATGAGCTCGATTTTCAAGAACACTATGTTGAGCATTTTTTTCTAGTGTAGTCGCATGGGCCTGGGCCAAACATACATGCGAGAGCTTACAGAACAACATTATGCTGATCGGTTTGGATTTTATGCCCTCAGACCAAATTGGCCACATGTCCTTGAATGGCTTGAGGAGGTGAGTTGCAACTATCGATAAAACTCAAACCGGGACTTGGATGCACGAACTGTCAGTTGCATTGGATTCAGAGCACCGATTTTCAGCTATTGGGGCTCCTACGCTATCATTCCATCGACCGAAAAATAATTTGTTGGAGTATCTCCAACACTAGGATTCTGGTCAATGAGGCATAGTGCAATTTCTGAAGAGGAGGTAGATTTTAAAGAACACTGTGTCGGGTACTTTTGGCTAGTTTATTCATGTGGGCCTTGGACAAATAGACTTGCAGGAGCTTACGGAAGTCTGTTATGCTACTCGGTTTGGATTTTATGCCCCCATACCAAATTGACCACATGTCCCTAAATGGCTTGAGGAGGCGAGTTGCAACTCATGATAAAAATCAATCCGGGACTCAGATGCACGAATCGTTAGTTGCATTGGATTAAGAGCACTGGGTTTCAGCTAGTGGAGCCCCTAAGCTATCATTCCGTCGACCGAAAATCCATTTGTTGGAGTATCTTCGTCACTAGGGTTTTGGTCAATGAGGCATAGTGCAATTTTTGAAGATGAGCTCGGTTTTCAATAACACTCTGTCGGGCATTTTTTGCTAGTGTATTCACATGGGCCTTGGACAAACATACATGCGGGAGCTTATGAAACAACATTATGCTGCTCGGTTTGGATTTTATGCCCTCGGACCAAATTGGCCACATGTCCTTGAATGGCTTGAGGAGGCAAGTTGAAACTATCGATAAAACTCAAACTGGGACTCGGATACACGAACCGTCACTTGCATTGGATCCAAAGCACTAGGTTTCAGCCATTGGGGCTCCTACGCTATCATTCCATCGACCAGAAAACAATTTGTTGAAGTATCTCCAACACTATGATTTTGGTCAATGAGGCACAGTGCAATTTCTTAAGAGGAGGTCGATTTTAAAGAACATTGTGTCGGGTCTTTTTTGGCTAGTGTAGTCACGTGGGCCTTGGCCAATTAGACTTGTGGGAGCTTATGTAAGACTGTTATGCTACTCAGTTTGGATTTTATGCCCCCGGACCAAATTGACCATGTGTCCCTAAATGGCTTGAGGAGGCGAGTTGCAACTCGCAATAAAACTCAAACCGGGAATCAGATGCACGAACCGTCAGTTGCATTGGATTAAGAGCACTAGGTTTCAGGTAGTGGGGCCCCTAAACTATCATTCCCTCGGCCGAAAAACAATTTGTTGGAGTATCTTCGTCACTAGGGTTTTGGTCAATGAGGCATAGTGCAATTTTTGAAGATGAGCTCGATTTTCAAGAACACTTTGTTGGGCATTTTTTAATAGTGTAATCGCATGGGCCTTGGCCAAACATATATGAGGGAGCTTACAGAAAAAAATTATGTTGCTTAGTTTGGATTTTATGCCCTCGGACCAAATTGGCCACATGTCCTTGAATGGCTTGAGGAGGCGAATTGCAAATATCGATAAAAATCAAACTGGGACTTGAATGCATGAACCGTCACTTGCATTGGATCTGGAGCACCAATTTTTAGCTATTGGGGATTCTACGCTATCATTCCATCAACTGGAAAACAATTTGTTAGAGTATCTCCAACACTAGGATTTTGGTCAATGAAGCATAGTGCAATTTCTAAAGAGAAGGTCGATTTTAAATAACACTGTGTCGGGTCTTTTTGGATAGTGTAGTCATGTGGGCCTTGGCCAAATAGACTTGCAGTCGCTTATGAAAGTCTGTTATGATACTGGGTTTAGATTTTATGCCCCCAGACCAAATTGACCACATGTCCCTAAATGGCTTGAGGAGGCGAGTTTCAACTCACGATAAAACTTAAGCCGGGACTCAGATGCACGAACCGTCAGTTGCATTGGATTAAGAGAACTGGGTTTTAGCTAGTGGGGCCCCTAAGCTATCATTCTGTCGACCGAAAATCTATTTGTTGGAGTATCTCCATCACTAGGGTTTTGGTCAATGAGACATAGTGCAATTTTTGAAGATGAGCTTGATTTTCAAGAACTCGCGATAAAACTCAAACTGAGACTCAGATGCACAAACTGTCAGTTGCATTGGGGCCCCTAAGCTATCATTATGTCGACCTAAAATACATTTGTTGGAGTATCTCTAGCAATTGCGTTGACGAAACTTTGGGAAGAGGACCAAGAGGCCAATTATATCGAGTCATACACCAAAACTAAGACACTAAAATAAAAAAGTGGTAAATAGAAAACTACGAATCAAAAGCCAAATAATGTCGGTCAATCAAAGCCATCCCTCGATATAAGTTTCAATCGTTCTTCTCAGTTCATGTGGTACCTTCTATATATGAGAAAAAAAATAAACATAATCCGACTCTAATACCCACCAAATTTAAGTCGACCTCAACCAAACCATTATGATTCAAGGAAAGAGAATCCCCATTGATGCATGTCGATGAGGTAACTAAGATAGTGGGAGAGCATGGTCAATTATAGAGCTTGGTGCAGTCATTCGCAAGATAAACTATGAGATGGTGGGATACACATGCATCCCCACTATAGACATGGATTGTCGTGACTAAATACTTCACCAAACATTTCAGGGGGAAGAAGATATCAACCACAAGAAATATTCCCAACTTTAAACTAGGATTTGATCCTCTCACCCATGTCAAAGACTTTGAGAGAGAATGGAGAAAAATTTGGTACAAGGAAAAAAGGTTTGGCCTCACTTGTTTTCTAATACATTGGATGATCTCCCTTATAAATGGTATAAAATAGAAGAAACACATAGAGAAACCTTCACCTAGAAGGACCTCAGAGAAAACTTCATCAAAGATTTTTATTTTAACCTTGCAGAAACCAACTTGACTGACGCAATCAAAGAAATAAGAGATTCATTAAACAACAAGGCACCAAAATAAAGTAGAAAAAAAGGGAAAGCACAGGTTGACATAGGTTCGAGCTCGACTTGTAATTTCCTATCATGCCATAATTAAAGGATTCATACAGCATGTCGAATTGACATGGAAAATGAAAGTTTTCTTAGAAAAGATCCAGATGGAGAAAGGACCACCGAGAGATAGCCAAACAAGTAAAATATGTATTGAAGTTGTTAAAGCATGATAATCATGAATCCTCAGACCAAGTCAAATTCCCATCTGATTACAACAAAGTCCATCAAGCAGAGTGTAAATTAGATGAATCTAAGCCACCAAAATGGATGGATGTAGAAATAAACTTCAAAGAAGTCAACATATCAAATGATTGTTGACCAAAAATGGCTCGCATTGGTGACTACTGACTAAGAAGCAAACCATGAGGATATTCGACCTTCTAAAGGAGTATCGATGCGTCTTTTCCAGGGTGTTAGGACCCTATAATTTTATAGGGTAATCAGGATGTTGATTGATATCTATATGATGAATTGTGGGTTGAAAAGAATGTTTTTCTTACAAAAATATTTTCAAAAAGACCCTAAAGCAGATTGCTCATGGCGCATAGTGAAAATGCAAAGTTGACAAAAGGCTCTCAGAACCTCTTTTCGGGATGTCGTAAAATAAATGATATTCATGTGCTATGGATATTTACATCACTTGTCTCTTAGTTTTATTATACTTCACATTGTTTCCAAGGAAAAAGTGAGAAAGGCGTAGTGTGGGCCACCGCACTACTATGAAAAGAAATCAACTTCACAAGATATTAAAGACCATCATTGTTCATTTATGTCATTAATTTCATTTCTAAATAATCTCTCACTCATCATAAACCATTTCCTCATAAGTTTAGGGCCATACATTTTCAAAAAAATCATGTTTTGCCTCCAGTCGTTGCGTTTTTGGGCAGCCAAGAGTATAGGCCTGTGTAAAAATTCCCTAGCCCTATTCCCTCATCCTTTAAACCAACCTCCACTTCCCTAAGGTCCCTAACATCCCTCCCCACCTCCTAAATTTTTCCTACACTCATACCTACTCCCTAACCACCTCATTCTATCATCTAAAGTTACCAAATTCCTATCCCCTACCCCCTAGAAAACTTTGTTTTCTCTCTTCTTATCCACTAGGGTTTGTTTGCCAATTGCTACTCATGGAAGGAAATAAGAAGCCCTATAACAAGGGAGGTCATATCAGGATTTATGAGCTCACTTCAACACATGACAACATGTTTTCACCATTTCTCAAGAGATCATTCAAGAGACAAATCATTTGCCACACATAGGGACAATCTTACTTCAAAATTTGTTTCTGAAATAAGGAAGATGAATTGGGAAAAAGTGAAAGAGGTTTTTGTTAATAATAGACCAAGGAACAAAAACCTTCTTCAGTTTATGCACAGGTGTTATGATTTGAGAGAAATGACCAAAATATAGTTTCTATGGGAGAGTTGTTGCACTTCTGGAGTAGTCTTGGGAAAATGCATTGTTCTCTGTCATGGAGTGTCCAAATGACTTTCTTGATGAGTCAAATGATAACTAGACATCCACGGACTTCCAATGATCTATCAATATCCTAATTGGGAGCACGGGAACCCCTCCAAAAGTCACTTACAAGAGTATGTTGCGCTTTTGGAGAAGTCTGCAATTAAGAGCACTGAGTTTCAGCTAGTGGGTCCCCTACACTATCATTCCATTGACCGAAAAACCATTTGTTGGATTATCTCTGGCACTAGGGTTTTGGTCAATGAGGCATAGTGCAATTTCTGAAGATGAGCTCAATTTTCAAGAACACTCTGTCGAGCGTTTTTTTCAAGTGTAGTTGCATGGGCCTTGGCCAAACATACATGCGAGAGCTTATGTAACAACATAATGCTGCTCGGTTTAGATTTTATGACCTTGGACCAAATTGGCCACATGTCCTTGAATGGCTTGAGGAGGCAAGTTGCAACTATAGATAAAACTCAAACCGGGACTCGGATGCACGAACCGTCAATTGCATTGGATCCGATGCACCAAGTTTCAGCTATTGGGGCTTCTACGCTATCATTCCATCGACCGAAAAACAATTTGTTGGAGTATCTCCAACACTAGGATTTTGGTCAATGAGGCATAGTGCAATTTCTGAAGAGAAGGTCGATTTTAAAGAACATTGTGTAGGGTGTTTTTGGCTAGTGTAGTCACTTGGGCCTTGGCCAAATAGACTTGTCGGAGCTTACGAAAGTCGGTTATGCTACTCGGTTTGGATTTTATGCCCCCAAACCAAATTGACCACATGTCCCTAAATCGCTTGAGGAGGCGAGTTGAAACTCATGATAAAACTCAAATCGAGACTCAAATGCACAAACCGTCAGTTGCATTGGATTAAGAGCACTGGGTTTCAGCTAGTGAGGTCCCTAAGCTATCATTTCGTCGACCAAAAATCCATTTGTTGGAGTATCTCCGTCACTAGGGTTTTAGTCAATGAGGCATAGTGCAATTTTTGAAGATGAGCTCGATTTTCAAGAACACTCTATCGGGTGATTTTTTCTAGTGTAGTCACATGGGCCTTGGTCAAACATACATGCGGGAGCTTACGGAACAACATTATGCTTCTCAGTTTGGATTTTATGCCTTCGGACCAAATTGGCCACATTTCCTTGAATGGCTTGAGGAGGCGAGTTGCAACTATTGATAAAACTCAAACCGGGACTCGGATGCATGAACCATCAGTTGCATTGGATCTAGAGCACCAAGTTTCAGCTATTGGTGCTCCTACGTTATCATTCCATCGACCGGAAAACAATTTGTTGGAGTATCTCCAACACTAGGATTTTGGTCAATGAGGCATAGTGCAATTTTTGAAGAGGAGGTCGATTTTAAAGAATATTGTTTTGTGTCTTTTTGGCTAGTGTAGTCACGTGGGCCTTGGCCAAATAGACTTGTGGGAACTTATGGAAGTCTGTTATGATACTCAGTTTGGATTTTATGCCCCCGGACCAAATTGACCACATGTCCCTAAATGGCTTGAGGAGGCAAGTTGCAACTCGCGATAAAACTCAAGTCTAGACTTAAATGCATGAATCGTCAGTTGCATTGGATTAAGAGCACCGGTTTTCAGCTAGTGGGCCCCCTACGCTATCATTCTATCGACCGGAAAACCATTTGTTGGAGTATCTTCGGAACTGGGGTTTTGGTCAATGAAGCATAGTGTAATTTCTGAAGATGGGGTCGATTTTCAAGAACACTCTGTCAAGCATTTTTGGCTATGGTATTGGTATTGGTATGGTATGGTATGGTACTGTATTAGTATTGTATTGTCTATGGTCTTCATTCCATGTTTTGCTTATGCTAGATCTATCTCAATTGTTGAAACAAAATTCATTTCATGCTCTGTTTTTTAGGATTTGGCAATTAATTGTTTCAGTGTTCCTGTAGGTGAATTCACATTACAGTTCTCACTTACCCTCTACCTTTGTTTTCCTCAATCATCACACTACAAGAAGAATGTCATGTTTAAGATTTCTTCATTCTTGAGGTGCATCACGAGTTTGACAAAGTAGTGAAACACCATGTTTTACCTCCCCATGTAATGATGATCATTATAACATCATTTGTGGGGAACTTATACATGTAACTAAGATTCACTAGACTTTAGTAACATTGCACATATGCACACGGAGGTAGTTTTGGGGAGTACTTATTTGCCTAGTGACCAACCCCTTTCCCATATTCATTGATGTCATTGCCTCGATAAGATTGGTATAATACAGGTAATAAGTCAGTTAGTATTAATCTTCATACTATACATTCCTAAGAATGATACCACTCTAATCATACATAAACTTCATAGTGAGTTCGATAACCTATAGATATGAGTTATTCTTTAGGTGTCATATCACGTAGTTTCCATAACAAGAGCTTAGTATGATTCCAATCATTGTGTTGTTTAGTGATTTTTGGTATAGGCTAAGAATAGAAAGAAGAATGGTCACAAGAAGGTGTGAGGAGGCTTCCTAGAGTAGTGTGCCCTTGGTCAAAGTCATAGGAAAATTGTAATTAGAATTAGGGAAAAATAGAAACAAATAATGCCTTTTTATTTTTCTGTTCACAAGATCAACATATATGATAAAAGAAATAAACAGATTTAAATTAAAATAACTAGAATTGATGGCTATATAAACTTATATGATGAAAGGAGCAATCACACATGATCTGATGAACTGGTTGACAGTACAGTTGGAATGGTTGGCCCCGCATGTTTCTCTTCAATTGTATGGCCCTCTATTAGTCTTAAGCTTCCCTCAATCGATGAAGAAAGATCTTAAAGTACCTGCCAATTAAATCATTCAACCTCCATAAATATATAAAAAATCAATACAAGTAATATGTGTAGCGTATTATTTACTCTAAGATGCATTTTTACGAGAGTGTCAAAACATACCTGAATGAGCTCCTCTTGGTTTTGAGAATAATCTATTGGAGCCACACATTTAATATTTGATCAAACTGCCTCCCTTGATTTGAAGTAGCAACAACAAAGTCAACATTGAATTTTTTGTTGCTCTGTTGGATCGAGGGAGGTTTTCTCCAAGATTAAATGGCTCCAATAAATTATTTTCTACTGAACAGGTCCAACCACGTGAAGGCAGAAGCTCTTATGGCCCCTCCCCTCCCCCCCCCCTCACATCACTCTCAATTCCCCAATACCCAGCATATAAATCTATTGAAATATTTACAACAAAAAAAAAACATATTAAAATATTCATGTACATCATTATTTAGTACTTTTAGTCAGCCTCTTCTTCTTAGCTATATATTTCCTAATCATTTCATCAATATCTACGTCTTTGTTCTCTGGGTGCTCTTCAAAATCTGATTGTGATTGCTTCCTATCACGCAGAGCATGCCTAGTCGCAGTTTACTCATGGTTTAATGGAGGCCAATGTGATGAGGCATCACCTACAAAAGAAAAAAAATACAAAATTTAAATGGCCAGTTTTTAAATATCATTGAACTAGTTCAGTGATATTAAAAAAAACACCTGCAATGTAATTATTTACCTAGTGCACTAGTCGACACCGTTGGAATGGTTGCCCCTGCGTACTCCTCTTCAACTGTACGAGCCTTAAGTACAACATTCTCTGACATTGAGACCACAAAATTTATAAGGACAATCATAAATGTATAAGTAAAAAAAATAGAAGTATAAAATGTATAACTATGAAATTATTAAGTATATTATTAAAATACAACCATATTACCATCATGTGTGAGCTCGGTCATATCACCATCGTGCGGTTGCGCCTCTGTGGAAAATTGGGACTGAATGGGATCAGAACCACCTTCTGGTTGCAAACTGCTATCAACGCACTGCTCTCCAATAGTACTAGTGCGTTCGTTGATAGTGCTTCTCCCCTGATTAAAACAAAGTTGTAAATATTAATAATATCCAACATGATTGTATTCTTTTAATAATAAAGGTTAATGCGGATTGAATTTTATTTACCTTATCCTGCAAAGTGGTTCTTGGTATCTGCCCCAAGCTTTTCTAGTGTTCAACTACCGCTTTATAGCCGTACTTGTAACCAAGCTTGAGGTGTTCCTCTGTGGTTTCAGTACCAAACTCGTCACCCTGCATTGCATAAGAGTATGTATTTTTTATGTTATTCGCTGCAATTCCCAAATAAAAGTTTTAAGGCGATACAAATAAGATATTTAAGTACTTACAATTCATGACTGCAACTTCAACTAGCTGCCCTGGCCTAGCCTGTGTTGGCCACATTTGGCAAGCCTTGCTTTTGTGGCCTTTGACGTGTCATTCAACCTATCATCAAAAGTTTCAAGTTTGTTAATATATACCATAGTTTTATTTACATCTAAAAAAAATTGAAGGTATTCAATTGAAATTGTAATTTACATTTTGGGACCAGAGCATGTTTTTCCTTCATCTATCAATTTCTTCTCTTTTGCATCCTCAATGAGGGCCTTCCACTCCCTCTCTGGAATCATCAGAGGATGCTCGTACCTATCATTTTGTTTCAAGTGCTTCCTATATGTTTCTCGTGTATATTTTAAATATTGGCCAGCTGCGACGGTGGCCAAGGTCTTATTAAAAGTATCTACACCAAAAAGGCTTTCTAGATAATCCATGAATTCTTTTTTGAGGTTGGAATTCTGGGAATTCCACCTCTCCTGTATAGTGGGCCCAAAAATCAGCAAAGCCTTATTCTCCAAGGACCTGTAAAATTCATTTTTCCCTGCACGCAAAATGATTATATGATTATTAATTTAAAAATAATAACTTAGATGCTTTATATTTGTCTACATAGAGAACATGGAAAAAATAAAATTTTAAAAATTACCTGGGACTTAGCCCTGCTTTAATGGAAGCCCTTCCTCGTTGACCATAAAGGTTCCCTTAAGGGTTCCTTTGCTGGTCACACATATTGCTTTAGGAAAAGCAACCATATTGTTTTTCAAATCATCGACCTCATCTCTGTCACCACCTCCAAAGCCTACCTATGTGGTGATGCAGGAGCATCTCAAGCGAGCCAGCGTGGAGATAAAAGACAGCTGGAAAAACACTCAGCACATTTTTTGAGAATGTTTCGGAACCTTAAATGAAACAATTAAATGAAGGCACACTTGTATAATGTAAACGGACCTTGAGCGATCTACTCTCGTCCTTAGTAGGTGGAAGGCATTTATGCTAGTTAATGTAAGTAGATAGAATTTAATGTTTAGATTTGACAATTTTAGAGCGCAAGAGGGAAACATGATATAGACACCCTCATTATGTATTGTAACATTATTATGAAGATAAGAAAACAAGCAAGAGCATAGAAGAGAGCTGAGAGCTGTAGATGAAAAACACCCATGTACAGAGATTTGAATTAATAGAAGAAAAACTTCGATTCAAATTCATGGCGTTGTGTTGGTTCTCTGTGTATGTTTGTTAAACGTTATGCTCATGGTTATTTTACTCTTTCTGCTGTACATTTTCTTTTATGTTGTACATGAATGATTTCTTGTTAAATGTTTGAAGTCTAAGAGGAGAGAAAGAGTAAAGGAAATGAGTTTCAATTGTTTCTCTGTCTGAGCGAGAATTCCTGCGAGGAGTGCAGTAGAAGTCATCCGCAAGGAGTGCGTGACAAGAATTCAGAGTTTTGCCTCTAAAGGCTCAGATAGTTTTCTTTTGTTCTCATTTCCTCATAAGTGCAGTTAGGCATAGGAGTTGTGCAAGGTGTGCACAGGCCAAGTTTGAATTCAGGGTTTGCTGAACCTGAGAAGTTGTTGGAGAACTGTTGCTACAGGGAGTGTGCAAAGTCGAAGGTGTTCAACACTTGAGGTGTTTGAAGGTTTTCCACAAGGAGTGCGTGCAGGAGTTTTCTAAAAATGCTAGAAGTCGTGAGAAAGCTCAGGAAGTATAGAGCCTTCGAAATCGTCGAAGAGAAGTACAGGAAATTTGTTCCCTGGAACATTGAGGAGGCATCACAAGTTTGTATTGCAGGTGGTTGAGTTCCGAGGAAAAACACTTCAGTGAAAGTTGCAGAAGTCCTTAAGAAGGAAGAGAAACAGACGGTCGGAATTCTCCGTGGAGAATTCGTGAAGTCCTGCGAGCTGTCAGATCTCGCAGAACAGTCGAGGAGTTACGACAATTGTTTTCAAGATTCAAGCTTAGGAGAGACCAGGACCGTAGGATCCAAGCTAGCCAAGGGTCATTGGATCACTCGCGAAATCGCCTCTTGGGGTTTCGTGAGTTGAAAGGTCGAAGACTTGGTATCAAAGTTTGCGAAGTCGCGAAAGGCGAAGAAACGTGTGTGTGGGGTTATAGAAGCTAGCAAGGTGGACAAGTGGCGAACTGTTGACGTGGAGGTCAATTGCGTTGACCATTTCAGGGTTTCGTGAGTTGAAGTCCCAACGACCTTGTATCAGGACTCACAAAATCACGAGGTACGAAGTCCCAAAATGACGAAAATTCTAGTTGTGGGGCCAGTGCTGGGAACCGTGTCGGAGTTTGAAATTTCAGGATTTCGGGGTTCATGGAACGGATTTGTATGACATTGCAACTCGTGAACTCGCGAAAGCCGAAAATAAAGAATTGATATCGGAGTTTCGAAGTTTCGAGATTTGGGGGTCTGAGCGACAAGACACTCGACCACAGGATTCGCGAAATCGCGAAGTCCGATTCCCCGAAGCATGAAGGAGGAATCCCACAAGGTTTTGTTGTGGGTGTAGATCAATGTTACAAGAACCGAACCGGTCATCGAACCGGTCGACCCCAAAAACTGGAACTGGAACGAAACTGGAAAAAAACTGGATCAAAAAACCGATCACTAAAAATACATAAAAAATTCAATTTTTCGAAAAAAAAATACATATTCATGTGCATCCATGTGAATCCAAACCACTATACACAAATTTGCAAAGTTTCTCATATATATTCATGTGCATCCATGTGAATCCAATTCCAGAATCCAGATTCCAAACCATTATACAAAAATTTGCAAAGTTTCTCATATATATTCATGTGCATCCATGTGACTCCAGATTCCAAACCATTATACACAAATTTGCAAAGTTTCTCATATATATATATAACAAGTAATAGTGTATAAAACCAAAATAGCACTAAGATTAAGTGCACTCCATGAGTCCATAATACATATGAAAAGCTGAATCAAGATACATCATCAAAAAGGCTCTAGAGTCTAAATGGCCAAAAATAACTCTAGAGAGTCAGAGACTACACAATCTAATAATCTGAATCTGCATATTGAAAGGAAGCCTCAGAGGACTCAGAGTCAGACTTAGAGTCATCATCTGATTCTACATTCTCAACATGAGTAGACTCAATAGGGCGATTCTGAGCCTGGCTTGATTCCCCTGGTCCAGAAGGCAAAGATACAGGTGCAGGTTGTGCAGCATCGGTGGCCACATTCTCCTGATGTGGCTTAGGATCCAAATCCATCCAAGAAAGGTCTTCATGGTCAAAAGCTACTGGTTGAGTCTCCACAACCCAATCTGATGAGGGATCAATATCATCCAAGAATATGTTGCTGGATTCAGGGGTCTTGTTCATCAATTGGTTGCGCCTCAACCTAAGGTTATACTGAAAAAAGACCATATCATTCAACCATTTTTGCTCTAAACGGTTTCTCTTCTTGGTGTGTATACGCTCAAAAACACTCCAGTTGCGTTCACACCCAGAAGCACTGCATGTCTGGCTCAATATACGAACTGCAACTTTCTGCAATTCATGGCACTGGCTACCAAATTGCTGCCACCAATAAGCTGCATGTAAAGACAAAAGAGATTTAGCAAAGGATTTTGAAAGTTTGATTTAATTTTTGCCATGAATAATATAATTGAAACTTTGAAAGACTTTAC
>ML785633.1:630634-643048 GCA_009831015.1 Picea engelmannii | reverse complement strand
AAAGAGGCAAAATAACTCTTCAAATGAGCCCACCAATCACCTCTCCAAAGCAAGCTAGCAACCTCTCCAACTCAGCCCTACAATCAACTCTCTAAAACTCAAGAAAAACTCTTAGCTCAAAAACTCAAGAGAAGCCAAATGAGCAGTGTGAGTGAAAGAGAGGGGGTGGGGTTGGCTTTATAGGTTCATTAGGGGCTCTAGACAATTCTAGAAGCTTCCCATGCTTGGCCCCAACACTAATTTTTTTTAAAAAATAAAAAATTACCTTACTTTTGCATCCGCGGACCTCCTTAGCAGAAAAAACCGGTTCCGTACGGAACCGGCCGGTTCAAGGAAAAAAAACGGTTCCGTATGGAACCTGTCAAAAGCGGTTCGTGAGGCCGGTTTGAACCGATTTGGGTCTGGAACCGGTTGGACCGACCGATTTTGCCGGTTCTGGTCCAGTTCTTGTAACATTGGTGCAGATTTCCCAAAAGGGAAATAGAAGAGCGGTTGTCAAGAGCTCTTCGGGCCAAGGAGAGAAGAACGATCCTGTGTACGTGGACTTTCCAGCCTGCGGGTTGGGGAGGGCTCATGTCCATGAGCTCGCACACGGTCTTTCCATGCTTCTGAATCTCTGCTTCATTCTCCCAGCTGGCATATTCAACTGGATGGCCTTTCCACTTGACCAAATACTCAAAGTATTCTTTTCTTCTGGTCCTCTTGCTGACCCTTTTATCCAGTGTGTGCTCCATCTGCATCTTTTTTGCAACTGGCATCCGTTTTCACCACTGAATCTTTGGTTGTTCATTTCCTACTTCTGCTTCCTCAGCTTTATAAGCGTACAAATCCGAGACATTGAATATCGGAGAAATTCTGATCCCATCGGGTAATTCAATCTCATAAGCATTTGCCTCGAATTTCTTCAAGACCCTACATGGTTCAATTTTATTCATTTTCAATTTATTATATGTTCCCCTCAGGAACCTTTCCTTTCTCAGATGTTCAAGAATCAAATCACCAACATCAAACTAAATTTTCCTTCTGTGCTAATCTACTCTCCGCTTATACTCCTGGCTTGAACTCTGTAATCGCTCCTTCACCTGGATGTGAAGTTCCTTCATCGCCTCTGTGAAATCTTCTTCACTTGTGCTCCTAGTTGCATTATGTTATGAATCCCTCAATTCAGAAATTCCCCTTGGCTGCATGCCATAGAAAATATGAAATGGACTCTGTCCTATGCTTCTGTTTACTGAGTCATTATAAGCAAACTCTGCTTGTGGTAATATGTTGTCCCACTGGCTGTGGCAATCTGTCACCAAGCTTCTCAGCAAGTCTCCCAGACTCCTGTTCACTGCTTCAGTTTGTCCATCTGTTTGAGGATGATAAGCTGAACTAAATGACAAGTTAGTTCCCAGCTTCTTCCATAAGGTCCCCCAGAAGTGTCCTATGAACTTCGTATCTCGATCTGAAACTATGCTCCTTGGTAAGCCGTGAAGTCGAATGACTTCTTTGAAAAACAGGTTCGCAATGTGTGTTGTGTCGCTAGTTTTCTGACATGGAATGAAATGTGCTATCTTGGAAAATCTATCCACTACCACAAATATTGAGTCGAACCCTTGTTGTGTTCTTGGCAACCCCAATATGAAATTCATGCTAACTGCATCCCACGACTTCTCAGGTATGGGCAATGGTTGATAAAAACCTACATTTTGCCTCTTGCCTTTCGAATGCTGACAAATTCTGCATCTGTCCACAAATATTTTAACTTATGCTCGCATTCCTAGCCAAAAATATGAATCATTCAAATTTGCGAACATCTTGTCATGACCGAAATGTCCGACCAATACTCCACTATATATCTCCTTCAACAAATTCTCCCTCATGGAGCATTTTGGAATACAAAGTTGATTACCCTTCAACAGTAATCCTTCCTGGATCATGTATTCTTCCCATTGGATTCTATCTCTAAGAATTGGATTCTTAGTCGCCTCATATGCTTCCTTAAAATCTGGATCATCCCTGTACATGTTCCTGAGATCATCAAAACCCAATGTTTTGACTTTGAACTCCTACAATAGCAAACACTTCCTGCTCAAAGAATCAACAACTTTGTTAGCAGTACCTGAAATATGTTTAATCACAAAAGTGAAATTTTGCATATACTCAACCCATTTAACATGTCTTTAATTCAACTTTTCCTGTTGAGTCACAAACTGCAATGCATGATTGTCACTGTATAAAATAAACTCCTTAGGAATCAAATAGTGTCTCCATTTCTTCAATGCCTAAATAATAGCATAGAACTCCTTGTCATATGTGGAGTATTTCACTTTTGCTTCATTCAACTTCTTGCTGAAATATGCCATTGGCCCGTCTTCTTGACTCAAGACTGCCCCTAATGCAAATCCACTTGCATTGCATTTTACCTGAAATGTCTTCTGGAAATCAGGCAACACCAGAATTGGTTGTTCTGTGATCTTCCTCTTCAGCAAATTAAAACTCTTCTCAGCCTCTTCTATCCAGTGAAAAGACTTATGTCTCTTATTCACCGTCTCCATCATCGATGCACTAATTCCACTGAAATTCTTGATGAATTTTCAGTAGAAACTAGCCAATCCGTGAAAACTTCTCACCTCAAAGATATTCTTTGGCAACAGCCAATTCTTAATTACCTCCACCTTATCTAGATCCATCCTCAACTTATCTGCAGAAATAACAAACCCCAAATAAATGAGTTCGGTTTTCATGAACGAGGATTTCTTCATGTTTTTCAACAACTTCTCCTGTTGTAACCTCTTCATCATTGTATCCAAATGTTTCAAATGTTCAGCCTCTGTTCTGCTGAAAATCAATATATCATCAAGATATACGATAACAAATTTTTCAATGAAATCCTTCAGGACTTCATTCATCAACCTCATAAAATTACTTGGTGCATTTGTTAAGCCAAACAACATAACAAGCCATTCATACAACCCTTCATTAGTCTTGAATGTTGTTTTCCATTCGTCACCTTCCCTCATATGAATCTGGTGATATCCACTCTTCAAATCAATCTTGGAAAATTTTTTGGCCCCACTCAAGCAATCCATCAAATCATCCATCCTTGGCAATGGAAATCTGTACCTGATAGTTAATTTGTTAATTTCTCTTGAGTCAGTACACATCCTCCAACCTCTGTCTTTCTTCGGACTGAGTACTGTCGGAAAAACACATGGATTTAAGATTTCTTTGACCAACCCTTTGTCCATCAAATCTTGGACTTGTCTTTTGACCTCTTCATTCTCTTGCGGCGTCAATCTGTACGCTGCTTTGTTTGGTAAACTAGCTCCTGGAATGAGGTCAATGTGATGACTCACACTTCTGATCGGTGGCAACGAATGAGGTAGTTCGTCCACTACTATGTCAGCGAACTCTTCCAGTAGTTCCTGAACTTCTTCTGGTAAATCATCTACCCTTGTGCTGGTCAAAACAATTCTTGGCTTCCTGACCACAATGAATTGCATATCCTCCTTCTTCTTAACCTCTGTAAGAAGTTCGTTCCCACTCATGAGAAGTACAATGTTGCTTACTTTAGGTTTCACCTCTTTATCTTTGATCAACAATAGCATGTGAGTTCTCCCATTCTTCTCTAGGGTGTATGTGTTAATCCTCCCATCGTGAATCACATTCCTGTCATATTGCCATGGTCTAACTAGAAATAGATGACAAACATCCATAGGAATAACATCACACAATATCTCATCATTATATCCTTCTATCTTAAATTCAACTAAACACTGTTTAGTGACATTTACCTGATGTCCTTTTTGTAACCACGAAACTCTGTATGGGCTTGGATGTTCAATCGTCTCCAGCTCCAACTTCTCTACCATCTCTATAGAAACAAGATTATCTGTGCTACCACTATCTACAATGACTTTGCATACCCTGTCCTTGGTCTTGCAAGCAGTCCGAAAAAGTTTGTTTCTTTGGACTGAACTCTCCACCTCCTTCTCTGGTGTTAAGAGAACTTTTCACATCATCAGCGATCTTCTGCCTTCAACATCCTCTGCCTCAACATTCTACCTTTGTGCTTTGGCAATGTAAGTTTCACCACCTTCTTTCTTCTTGTTTGGACATTCATAAGATTTGTGTCCATTCTTTCCACATGTGAAGCATGTTATTACTCCACCTCTTCCTCTTCCTCTACCTCTGGTACAAGGAAACATATTATTATCAGCATAATCTCCTCTCGAATCAGTATATTTCCCTCGTTGTTCAGCGTATTTCCCTCGGTGTGATATTCCACCTCTCTCAGTTTGAGTCTGAGGTTTCTTCCACTCCTCCTTAGACTTCTGATTTATATCTTGGACAACTGACTTGCCCCTGGGCTGACTTCTTCCTCGACCTCTTTGACCTTGCTTTCGGCTCAACTTCTCTTCAGCTTTCAGAGCTATCTGATAAGCATCTTCCACCGTTTGGATGGTCAACATACTCATCTCATCCTGAATTTCGTATCTCAGGCCATTCATATACCTTGCTACTTTCTCATCGTTGCTTTCACGATGACCTTCTTTGAAATTCAACCTGTAAAATTCTTCAGTATATTCCTTCACCGTCATCAACTTTTTTCTCAGGTTCTGTATTCTCCTGAATAGAGTAAATTGGTAATCTCTGGGGATGAATTTCGCTTTCATCTTTGAAATCATCCTGTCCCAGCTCTTAATTTTCTGCTTGCCTTGACAACACCTGTCAGTTTGTAGTTCATCCCACCACAACGCTGCATGTCCTTTCAATCTTGTGACAAAATGCTTGATCTTCTTGTCCTCTTCGACATATTCATAGTCAAAATATGTGTCCAGAGCTCTATTCCAATCTAGAAGCTCTTCTACATCCAGATTTCCCTCATAAACTGGAATGTCCATTTTGGCTCTTGCGCCCATTCTTGCAACATCTTTAAGCAAGCATTCATTTGCTGCATCTTCTGATGTGACTTCTTCTTCTCCATGTCCAGCTTTATCTTCATTTTATGAATCACTAAGATCCCCAACATTGACTGTGTGCCTCTGTGTTGTCTCCATGTCCTCAAGTCTGGCACGTAAATCACACATCTCTCTTTCCATGGTTGGATCAGGCATCTGCCTACCCCTTATTCTTGGCATTTCCCTTTCCTCTATCGGATCAGGTGATTGTCTATCTCTTCTCCTCGGCAGCATGGTGAATATTTCTTTTCCCTGCTACAGAAAGCAAAGAAACCTTTCTATGCTCTGATACCAAACCTGACGCAGCCCTCCCCAACCCGCAGGCCGGAAAGTCCACGTACACAGGATCGTTCTTCTCTCCTTGGCCCGAAGATCTCTCGACAACTGCTCTTATATTTCCCTTTTGGGAAATCTACACCCACAACAAAACCTCATGGGATTCCTCCTTCACGCTTCGGGGAATCGAACTTCGCGATTTTGCGAATCCTGTGGTCGAGTGTCTTGTCGCTCAGACCCCCGAATCCCAAAACTCTGAAGCTCCGATATCAATTCTGGATTTTTGGCTTTCGTGAGTTGTGATGTCATACAACTCCATTCCACGAACCCTAAAATCTCGATGCTCTGTCTCCCAAAATCTCGAAATGTCAAACTCCGACACGGTTCCCGGCACTGGCCCCACAACTAGACTTTTTGTCATTTTGGGACTTCGCACCTCATGATTTTGCGAGTCCTGATACAAGGTCATTGGGACTTCAACTCATGAAACCCTGAAATGGTCAACGCAATTGACCTCCACGTCAACAGTTCGCCACCTGTCCACCTTACTAGCTTCTATAACCCCACACACACGTTTCTTCACCTTTCGCGACTTCGCGGACTTTGATACCAAGTCTTCGACCTTTCAACTCATGAAACCCCGAGAGGCAATTTCGCAAGTGATCCAACGACCCTTGGCTAGCTTGGATCCTATGGTCCTGATCTCTCCTAAGCTTGAATCTTGAAAACAATTGTCGTAACTCCCCGACTGTTCTGCGAGATCTGACGGCTTGCGGGACTTCGCGAATTCTCCACAGAGAATTTCGACCATCCGTTTCTCTTCCTTCTTAAGGACATCTGCAACTTTCACCGAAGTGTTTTTCCTCAGAACTCAACCGCCTGCAATACAACCTTGTGATGCCTCCTCAATGTTTTAGGGCACAAACTTCGTGTACTTCTCTTCAATGATTTTGAAGGCTCTATACTTCCTGAGCTTTCTCACGAATTCTAGTCTTTTCAAAAAACTCTTACACGCACTTCTTGCATCAAACCTTGAAACACCTCAAGTGTTGAACACCTTCGACTTTATGCACTCCCTGCAACAACAGTCTTCCAACAAGTTCTCAGGTTCCGCAAACCCTAAATTGAAACTTGGCCTGTGCACACCTTGCACAACTCCTATGCCTAACTGCACTTCTGAGGAAATGAGAACAAAAGAAAACTATTTGAGCCTTCAGAGGCACAACTCTGAATTCTTGTCACACACTCCTTGCGGATGACTTCTACTACACTCCTTGCAGGAATTCTCGCTCAGACAGAGAAACAATTGAAACTCATTTCCTTTACTCTTTCTCTCCTCTCAGACTTCAAACATTTAACAAGAAATCATTCATGTACAACATAAAAGCAAATGTACAACATAAAGAGTAAAATAACCATGAGCATAATGTTTAACAAACATACACAGAGAACCAACACAATGCCATGAATTTGAATCGAAGCTTTTCTTTTATTAATTCAAATCTCTGTACATGGGTGTTTTTCATCTACAACTCTCTACTCTTTTCTATGCTCTTTCTTATTTTCTTATCTTCACAATAATGTTACAATACACAATGAGGGTGTCTATATCCCATTTCCCTCTTGCGCTCTAAAACTATCAAATATAAACATTAAATTCTATCTACTTACATTAACTAGCATAAATGCCTTCCAACTACTAAGGCCAAGAGAGGATTGCTCAAGGTCCATTTACATTATACAAGTGCGCCTTCATTTAATTGTTTCATTTAAGGTTCCAAAACATTCTCAAAAAATGCGCTGGGTGTTTTTCCAGCTGTCTTTTATCTCCGCGCTGGCTCGCTTGAGATACTCCTGCATCATGTGGCCACTTCCTCGGTGGGTGTGTCGTGGCTCCCACTTAATGGTGTGGAAGGTGGAGATCTGAATAGCTTCATCCTGGTAGCTATGCAAGGGCCTGCTTTGGGACCCTGTGGTGTCTGTGGAGTGCCACTACTATTGATACCATGCATGTCGGTGTCAGCAGGATCCAAAAATCTGTATATAAGAAAGAAAACATTTTTTCGTTTAGATAATGTAAAAGTTAAAAATCAAGCTTTCCTAATTGATCTTATGACATAAAAATAAAACCACTTGAAATTATGGTTATTACCTTATATGTCTTAAGCCTTGTCATAACTTCTCTGATCCTTTCTTCAACCTCAGGAGTTTGATCTAGAATATCTAACAAGTGAGCTAATTCCTTGTTTCCTTTATTGATATTTTTCCTTCTTAAAATCATAGGGTTGAGGGAATTCATACAAATCCCTTTCGCTGAGTGAATCATCATCAACATCATGTCCCACCAACTACATATTCGACAAAATAAATGATAATTCAGTTATGTAAACAAATAAAATAATTGATCGCCACAGAAATAAAATGCACATTAAATGCAATTCGAAAATTGTTGTTCATTTACCTGTTCTGAGGCTGCTATTGATTTACCACGATCATCTTGCCACATTACAGTAAAATTAGAACCATGATCATTATCATGAGAAATAAATTCAAATTTATGAGAAATTCAAATGTATGAGAAATTCAAATGTTGATAACAAAAATAGAACACACTGAGTACTAAACAGATTGAAGCTCTCCAAATGGATTAAACCCGTAAAGAACATAATGAAAATTATAAAATATGAGAGTCATTGCTTATAGGTTGGGTAAATTAGTATACATACTGCCCCCATAATAGAAACATATGTATCTATTCGATTCAAATTGTAATCAATCAATATGTCTTCCCCTGCAACTATTGATTTTATTGCACATACAAATACACGGTTTCCTTCACACCACTCAAATATGCAATTGGGTCGCTTATTTGTGGTCACGGGTCATGTACTATTTATAAACCCTGCAATATTCCCCATTTCTTTTGGCCTTCCGTCAATGTAGATAGTTTCTCCTTTATTTTGATCATTGTCTTTTAGCTGTATATAATTTGCAGCCAAGCCATATCTTCACATACTTTTTGTATATTGAACTATTCGTATCCAATCTTTGTAGATATAATAGGGTCCGATGTACTCCATCAATTCAGTTAATCCGTCGTAACAGACCTTTATTCCATCCATGAAAAATATCCCCAAACCATGTAATGACGATGGAGCAATCCGGTATATCCTTTCGTTTACACAAAAATCAGTGTTTATTTCAGGAAGATCCTTGGGTACCCATTGTTTCACTATATGTTTGTACCTCAAGGGCACCTCAATGTTGTCTATGCTCTGATGATCATAAGAACATGATCCCTCATTCGCAAGAAAAAATTCCATGCGTCTATGGAATTTTCTTTTGATCTTCTCACCTCTAGTTGATCTCTGCATGTTAGACCTACTAGATGTCTCACTTTCCTCTATTCTACCTAAACTTCCCTCACTCAATGAAGATAGATCTAATAAATATCTATTTTCTTGTATGTCCTATAAAACCATTAATGACAAAAACAGTTAGTCAATCAATATGTAACACGGGTTCATTACTATTATCCTATTAGTATCACATTAAGCTCATAATCATTACCATAGTGTTACTCTTTCTAGTATCATATTATGTTGGGAATTTTTCTCATGTAACTTTACCCTAAGAGTTTTTGGACAATTTAAATACAACCCAAGTCATGGTATTTTTGAAAACAAATGAACAATAAAGGTGGAACTTTAACTCAACGAAAACAGTACCACGGTCGTAAATATGAACCCAAGGAGAAGAAATGGTAGAAAGGTAAAGGTGGCCTATACATGTCAAAAGGGAGTGAGCAATTGAGAGTAAAGTACATTGTTAAGTAACAAATATGAGAGTTGTTATTGATTCGTATCTTCACAACACCTGAGTTCATTCACAAATCTTGATGGAATCTTACAACTCTCAAGGCATTGGTCAGAATGGCATAGGAAGTTTGGGGATATTCTTCATGCACATGGACCTCTCATGCCATGCCACGTTACAAATATTGGAGTGGAAACTTGTTTGCGCATTTGGAGGCATGTGTCACATAGTTTGTTGATTGACCTCCTAGTTTGATCGATGTTGGATATTGACGATAAAACATGCTTCCTAGACAAGACCTTGCTGGCTAAGATTTTTGTGGAAATGAACTTGGGAGATGGATTTGCTTGAAGGAATTGATATCTTCAAATTGACATTATGGACACCAAATCCACTAGGTAACACAATTTTCTTGGAGAATGAAAACAACAGATTTCAATGGAGGATTTACTTTAGGGTAAGCACATTTTCTTTCCCATGTTAAGAAGACACCTTAGTGCCACCCTTCTACTTGGAACTATCACTATTTAAAGAAAATAAATGTATATCATAGAATAGAACATTATCATAGGTGTAACATATGTGTTGAACAAATAAAGTGATGTTCTTAGTTTGTAGCTTATTTAAAGTGATTTTCTTAGTGTGTAGCCTATTTAAAGTGATGTTCTTAGTTTGAAAGATTTTGTAGCCACTCTAACTTAACTTATGTCCCTAGTTGAGGAGGCCCAATTATACCTTATGCTATTTCCCATCACATGAAATAGTTTTATCACCCAATATTGTAACTCGAAATTCAAAGATAGGGTGGAAAAACACGTTTAGTTGTTTTTCATTCATGTATCTATCAAATTATGTGAACTGAAACTATCTATAGTTTTGGTGCATATGCAAATGCACTTGCTTACTTCAATGCACTTGCTTTTGTGTCATTTTTACCTTGCATGCATTATTTTCTTTAGTGCTTTCGTACACACAGGAAATTAATCTTAGATTTTTTTTCCTTCCTTGATTTAATGAGAGATTCATGGCATGCCTTTGTTTATAGAACCTCTCTAGGAAACACTTGCATTTGTACTACTTAGACCAACATTGTTTTGTAGATAAGTCAATTAATGAGCATAGAAACACTCTTTTGCAATAGTCTAGTTTTACAACACATCTAGTTCTGTGGGGCCTTTGTTGTGGCTCAATTGTTGGTGCACATTATGTGGATATCGCTAAAAATATCACCTAATTACCTAGGGAAATTATACATGGTGCAGTAAAAAATTGCATGCATGATTAGGAGACAATTTCTTGGTGTGAGAACCCACTTATAGTATGCTAAACAAGTCACTATTACACAATTTCTTTGTGGTGGTGAAATCACTCTTTCTTTATGCTATTGAAGTCTATATTTTGTAGTATATTTCACATCTTTAATGGAATCCTTCTATTACACTATTATATTCTCTATTCTATGGTCACTTCATGGTGTTGTAAAAACTCTTCTATTTAGCTGCAAAAGGCTCTATTTGATAGTTTATTTAATGGCCTTAAAGAAACTAGTTGTTTCCTTTGTGTCATTTACCCAACTATAGTAGGCCAAGGGGCCAAGACCCTATGACAAATGTTTATTTCTTTTCATTAGCTTGTGTAGAGTTTATGATTGAAGATTTTGTAGCATTGATGTTGTTTCCAAATTTTCTTGAAGGAAAAGAACTCAAATGGTTCCATCACTATCCTAGAGATATATTTATGTTTTCCAGTGGATAGTAGTTCTATTTGTGATATATTTTGATGTTGCAAGTATTTCCAAATTGTAATGAGAATGTGGGTACCTAATAAGCATCAATTTGCATTTTATCCCTCACTTTTGCTAACTCAAAATCAAAATCAAGGCAATTTAGCACACATGTAAGGACCTTTGTGACCTTGGGATAGGAGGAAAATGTTAAGCCCTAATATTGGCTCATTACCCCTTAATTGGGGCATATTATAATAGTAATGTTATTTTATTTATGTTGGCTTTAGGCCATTAGTTGTAATTATACCTCCTAGTCTCCTATATATACCAAGGAGACATTTTCATTTTGAATCATCTTGTACTTGAACATTTAAGCGGGGTAAAAGGAGGTTTCCCCCTCGAAGAGGCTTATTATCTGAAATTATCTCTTTTTCAAGGTGTTGAGTACTTTTTTTGAGGCTTTTCTATGCTATATTGGTATTTGGTTCTTAACATATGGTATCAGAGCTCAATGTCTTGGGGCTTCGCTGCTACATCTGAGACACCTTGGAATTTTCGCTATAACTATTTTTATACAACGTTTTAGAAGAAACGGCTTGGAGGATATTTAGTAGATGGATCAAGGTACGTTGGGTTCAGAATTCAGCTCCTGAGGCCTTATACTTTCAGAGCTAGAGCTTGTACAAGATAGGGTTCTGGAATCATCCTGAAATGAGTCATTGCGGAATTTTCTCTATAAATTTTTTTTCGTAACGTTTCAGACCCTGAAATGTGGAATATATTTACAGAAATTAGTAAGGTATATATGGTAAAAAGATCAACTTCTGGGTCATCTTAAATTTGTAGATACACCCTGTGTAAGATAGGGTATCTGACTAGTCCTATTGACTAGTCTCAAGAAGGTGTTCCAGGTAAAAAAATCACAATATTCCTAGAGTATCCAAATTGAGTGGGACTGGTTTCATTGGATCGTGGACAGTCTATAGTATTTTTGGTGCGTGTTTCAGAATTTTATATCAATTATTTTGTGCGGGGAATTCTATACAAGTGAGATCTCCTAGAAATGACAAAAATCAGCAAGTTGTGGGGATGTTATCGTAAATTCCACTTGGCACATCCAATTTTGATCATACCTATGGAAGTGCAGAGAAGAAATATTAGAGAATTACATAAAATAAAGTTTCATACCCAGAAGGTCTAAAACTTGGGAGATACAACAAAAGAAATATTGTCTAGCAGAACCACCTCAAAATCAAGGTTCAAAAGTGATACTTGGCCAACATGCCACCAAAAAAGGGAACTTATACACCAACTAAGCCTCCAGAAAATCCTACTTGGACTCTTGATGAAGGTGAAGAAATGCGTAGGGACATAAATGAACTACAAAAGAAGATGGATTCAATGGAAGCTAATTTGGATACTAAGATGGATTCAATGGAAGCTGAGTTGGATACTAAGATGGATGGTTTAAAAGGGGAGATCATGGAAGTATTAAAAAATTTCGTAGCAGAGAAGACACCTAAAAGTGAAAATGCATCCCATGAAATTCATGATGAGGACACAAGGAAGGTGAATCAAGAATGGAGAAACTCCAACTTTGGTTTGAAGACCAACCACGTTCCTAAGATTGATATGAGGAAGTTTGATGGC
>ML785633.1:596810-626206 GCA_009831015.1 Picea engelmannii | reverse complement strand
GGTTAAATTAATGATTTCATATTATGTTTAGTCCTTAGTATAAGTAGTATTGGAGGGAGATTTTAATGGTAGAAATTACCCATTCTTATTTGTAGGTTCCAATTGTTGTTACTTTGTTAGAATAGGGCTTATGTTATATCACCTATAGTTATACAAAAAACACCATTAATTTTATTACACTTAAGCCTCCTCTATGTAATTACTCAGGGGTTAAGGATTTAAAATCTCATCTTCATTCAAGGGTATATAATCACACACAATTATAAAAAACAATTGCATGTTGTTAGGGTTTTATGATTAGCATACAATTATACTGTAGTTGTTGAATTGGAGCATATATTTTTCCTCCAATTAGTGGACTAGTTTCATAAAACTCAATTTTTCATCACCCTCTCTACTATCAATCCAATGATTTCAATTATCAAAAAAACCATTCTCTTTGATTTGATCCATAGTGTCTTATTACCATACTAATTTTTTGGTTTTGTTAATTAACTACACCAATTAACATTCACATAGTTTTCTACCATTTCACTATTACTACTTATATCCCAAAATTGATTATGCAAGATACAACCTAGATTAGTGAATTTTCTCTATGATTTTTGTTGGGTTTCTATATTAAGAAACATCCTTTTGACTTCTATGGTGTTTATGGTTAGAATGGTGATGGATGGTTGATTGGTTTCAATGCAGTTTTCCTCAGTTTTCACATACATAGATGTAAAATGTCTACATGTTTTTTTTATGAAGATATCAAATTATTGAAATGGTAGTTGTGATAGGGGATAGTTCCCCACTTACTAGGGTCAAATCAATGGAAAATAGAACAAAATATACTATCGCTATATTTCTATATCAGTTGTGTATGTCAATGCAACATGAATATATGAAGAAGAATACATGTGGCTAGGCATCTATCCCCCTTTATTTGTATTTCAAAAGTAATCCTGAGAGTCTCTTGAATGCTCTAAATGCTCTAATCCTCTCTTCAAATATATGAACATAAAGAGAAACACAACCTTCCCCGAACAATCAAGTATAGAAGTTAAGAATCCCTCCACATATTATAGTTATATAGAAGTCAACCTTCCCCATACTTAGTTATAGATGTCATATTTATTACATGATCGTCCATGTGAGCACTAGTGAATGGGGCCAATGTTGAAATTTCTTCAATATGTGCATGTATGCATCAAAATTTGGCATGGTTAGACTAGAAACATGCCTTGAAGGTATGGGAGGGTTTCAAGACTCAAGGATGTACGATGTCCTGACCACATAATCTTTGAGATAGTCCATGTTTGCAACAACGTTCATAATGGGCGTCTCATTGTCAAATGTCATTGTTTCCATCTGTAGTTTCTTTGTTGGAACTCTCTTGAAATGTCATGGAACTTCCAATTCAACCACCAAAAATACCATGCACTGACCCCGCATAGTGAGCACTAGTGAATGGGGCCAACATTAAAATTTCTTCAATATGTGCCTGTATGCATCGAAATTTGACATGGTTAGACTAGACACATGCCTTGATGGTATGGGGGGGTTTCAAGACTCAAGGATGTATGATGTCCCGACCACATAATCTTTGAGATCGTCCATGTTTGCAACAACGTTCATAATTTGCGTCTCATTGTCAAATGTTGTTGTTTCCATCTATAGAATCTTTGTTGGAACTCTCTTGAAATGTCATGGAACTTCCAATTCAACCACCAAAAATGTCATGCACCGACCCCACATAGTGAGCAGTGAATGGGTCCAATGTTGAAATTTCTTCAATATGTGCCTGTATGCATCAAAATTTGACATGGTTAGACTAGACACATGCCTTGACAGAGCGTTTCAAGACTCAATGATGTATGATGTCATATAGAAACATTTTGAAAAAATTTCAACGTTGGCCCCATTCATAGGTCATCGTTGCCCATCATGTACTCTAGCCCTAGTACAATGTCTTTTAATAGTTGTTTCCTTTAAAATTTGACCAATCAAAAAATTAAAATGAAACAAGGACGAGATGAGATGATATATAGAGTGGGTCTGTAGTCATCTTTGAGTATAAATATGAATGAATGAACTTCTCTTGGTTTTGAGAATAATTTATTCTCTACTAAACAAGGCCAACCACGTGAAGGTGAAAGCTCATATGGCCCCTCCCCCTCCTCACATCACTCTCAATTCCCCAATACCCAATATATAAAATAGATAACAAACAAAAGAAACATATTAATCATTCATAGAAACTACCAGAACAAAAATTAAATAAAACTTAACACATGTAATTAACCCACATAATTAAAAATTATTTAAAGAGAATAATAATTCATACAAATTAAAATATCTAGTTACATACCTCATCAACTAGTGCAACATTTGCATCATCCTTCTTCTGTATCTTCTTCTTGATCATCCAACTCAATAACTGTATCAACATCTGGTTCAGAAACACTGTTGAAAGGATTGATGATATCATCATCATCATCATCAATGTCATTTTCAAGCATATCTTCATCGATATCATCATCAAGAACTGGCGCATTGTCTCCTACGCTTGGTTCATCTTCTCCGAATTCTTCATCTGTCGACCCATATTCTTCCTTCTCTAGCTCTACATCATCTTCTTCTTCAATATCATCTTCCTCATCTACAATATACTTTACTGGCCTTCCTTTTGGATCATATCTAACAACAAATGACCAATCCCTCTTACCTGGAACCTTTGAATAAAATACTTGTTCACATTGACTTGGAAAAACATAACGGTCATTTGTTTTTTTCAAAAATTGTTGTTTTAATCATCAGAAATCCATTGGCATGTTGAATAACGGTTCTTTCCTCATCATGTTCATGCATTCGTAACCTATACCATTTGAAATCGAACAAAACTAATTTGAAGGAATTAAAGTCACACTCAATCATATCATTAAAAAACCCATAGTATCTATTTTCATATTCTCGAGGACGTCTGTCACTCATAGAGGAAACATTAGTGACCTAGAATACTGTAGTTATCCCACTATTAGAAGTTTTTCCGGTTTCATCCAACTGTTTGATGCGAAATTTACGACCATTGCACCACATAGCCATGTGGTGTTTCAATTGTAATATGACAGACATTTAAAAGATGCATTGTCAATTAATAATAAACAAATTTATATAACTTGGAAAGTATAATATGAAAAAAACACACCTACAGTCACATTAATATAATATAGAATAACTGAATAAAATGGGTGAATTTGCTTGCCTTTCCATCTTTCAAACAATATGATAAATCTATTTCCCTCTGCATAACATCAGAATATCCATTACGACAAGCTTCTCTAACCAATTCAGACAGTTCTTTCCATGATAACCTACCGCCATGACGTTCTTTACATCTATCAATCCATACCTTCATCTAGTCCAAATTGTTTGCAATTTATAAATGTAGTGCATCCCAATCTTGAGCAACTGACCGATCACAAAATCACAATTCACCAATATTAAATATTAGTTATAACCATGGTAAATATTACTAAATGATGAAAGAATAAATATTAAATGAGTATGATCATATACACAAAAAAAATGAGAAATTTGTATTTATTAAAAATATCCACATTTTAATTACCTCTCACTTTCTTCATTGTACCTTTCCCCAACAATTTCTCCCTTTCAATTTTTTTAATGGATTTTGCATCCCAAATGAAATCCATTGCATGCATAGCTTGTGCTTCTAATTTAGGAAGATACTAAGTAATATACACCTTGTATTCATATACCATATATCCCTCCACCATAGAACCCTCAGGATGTGGTCTTTGTCTAACCAAAGCATTCAATGATTTCAAGTGCCTCTCCACCATCCACATTGACCTTGTGTGTACAGGTCCACACATTTCAATATCCTCAACTTGGTGTATGAGGTAGTGTTCTTGTGCATTGAAAAATGTTGGAGGTAGATACCTCTGCATTTCACACATTAGCTGAGGAATTTTTCTCTTCCAATACTTTATATCATCTTCATGGATTTATTTCAATGACAACCATCTACAGATCATGATGCAAGAAAAGAACATGTTTCAACAAAACATATAAATACATATTACATTACAAGTAAAACACATGTCATCAAGTACAACAAAAAATTGATTGTTTTTTTGCATATATATTGCAACTTCTTACCTCATGTATTTTCCAAGATCATATATAACTTGTTTGACATTGTTGTCAAAGTCATTTGGGAGAGATAGAGGTACAACATACTGTAACAATAAAAACCAATCGTTACTTGTTCAAACTAGATAAAAAAAATAAAAATATCAAAAAATGTATACGACCAATATATAAATATGGATACTAAAATGATTAATTACCTTAATGAAGGTATGCCAATCATGTGTTTTAACCCCACCAAATTCACCTTTCTTTGTTAAGATATTCTTTATGTTTGAACAAAAACCTATGGGAAATTTAATTTTTTGAATGACCTCTTTTACACCATTGCTTTGTTGCTCTGTTAATAACCATGGAAGGTTATTTTGGTCTCCATCGTTATTTGATCGGATCACACTTTTCATTGCATGATTGGCTTCCCGAATGTCATTACAAATTTTGACAATTTTTTCTTTATCCCTCCTGCCATCTATGATTCTCCATAATGTTTCTGTCACATTCTTCTTGATATGCATTGTATCAAATAAATGAACTATTTTTAGGTCCTTATAGTAAGGCAACCTCATGAATTGAGTGGGATAACATTTTATTCCTCGTGGAATCCCATTATTACTACCTTCACGATGACAACATTGATGAAGCATAAAAAAATCAGAAAACTATTTATCAAATGTGGTAAAATAAAATGAATAATTAAAATAAAATTTCAAAACATGATTCCATTTATGATACATAAACAAAATGCGTACCTCGAGGATTAATTCTAGCATATGCCAACTTCCATAGGTGAGGTGTCATTCTTTGTGGTTTTAGTCCAGTCTCTTGTTTCCCATTGAAAAGATCTTTTTCAGTAGTACAATACTTATGGTTCTTAGAAAGGAAGTGTCTATAATTTTGAGTGAGGAGATTTCATCTTAGGACCACAAACTGGTCATGCAAATTTACCCTTTGTTTGAAGACCTACAACAGATGGATTAATGTGAATTATTAATATATATACGAAATGATTATTTAAACAACATGCATGATATAATCAATTAATTATATACTATTCAAGCATGCAATATGGAACGTTACATACCACAAAAATGTGTTAGTCTTGGGGCATCATGAATAGTCCATAAAAGTATTCCATGACATTCAAATCTCTTCTGCCCAAATGGTTTACAAATGTCATACATAGTGATGCCCTCCCATAACTTTAGTAGCTCATCGATAAGAGGCTTGATATACACATTCATATATTTAACTTGGTACTTACCTAATTTTTTGAAATTACACAAAATTACTACCATGGTATGTATATATACGTAAATAAATAAATAAAATATGTTATGCAAAAAAAGAGAAAAATGAAAAATTAAATTCAAAAAATTAATGTAAACAAATACCTGGAATAATCATTGTCAACATTATGTGCTCCCTCTTTATTGACATCCAAGGAGGAATGTTATTGTTGATAACAAAAATATGCCACACTGAGTAAACAGACCGAAGCTCTCCAAATGGATTAACACCGTCAGTTGCCAATGAAAGCCTAACATTACGAGGTTCATCTGTAAATTCTGGCCATTTTGCAGCAATTTCCTTAAATGCATAACCATCTGTAGGCATTCAAAGAACGCCATCTTCAATTCTCTTTTGTACATGGTAATCCATAAACTGTGCTATGATTTGGCACCTGAACAATCGATGCAAATGTGGAATTATGGGAATATGTTGGAGAACCTTTCGAGGGACCATTTTTGTTACTTGATTGGTTCGATATCTACTGATACCACATACTGGACATTCTATTTTCGATGCATGTTGTCCATAATATATAATATGATCATCATGACATGCATCTATACTTTGATACTCCATTCCAATGTATTTCATAATGGCATGTAAATCTCGATATGTGTGAGGTAAAATATTTGATGAGGGTAACAGAAATTCACCTAACAATCTAAAACATAAAAAATAAATAGTTAATGTAAAGAATAGGGATTGTAAATATTGCATTTTTATTTTACACATTAATTAACACTAAAAAAAATGGGGAATAGTCAACCTTTATGTAGATGTGAAGAAACATATTACATACCTTAGGATCTGTGTCATACAAGTGTTAGACAAATGATTCATAACTTTCAAGTTCACCACCAGCAATGTAGTGGAGAGAAGATTTTCTCTTGACCCTTTATAAATTCGTTTATTTTCCTTTTCAATCAGAGGTTCATCATAAATACCATCACTACTGTCCCCATGATCCTCATTTGGATGACCGAATAAGTTTTGAATCATTTGATTTGTCTCATCATCTTGAACTATGTTATTATTGTCATCTACTTCCATGGGATCATTAACTTGATCTTCATTATCTACTTCAAGTTCTTCATCTTGTACTACAACATCATTTTTACTGCTACTTGGTGCTTTGTGCATAAATTTAGGGGGAAAATCTAACTTTATAATTAAACACAATCATGAAAAATTAGTGCATGTATAAAACAATATAAAATTTTGAGAATACAATAAATATTAAAATAGATAATGAATGTATATACCATGGGATGATATTCATTTGATCCCTCATCCATGTGCCCAATTTTTCTACAATGTTTTTTAGCTGTTGCTATTAAAACTCTTTAGGGACGTCTAGTACAACAATTTTTGCAAGGGAAATAGCATTTACCGTCACCCTTTTCACCCTCTTTAATTCTAGTGTCGTTATTATAGAAAACTTATCACAACATCCATAAAATGAAACATATTTATAGATTTTATAACGTCGCAATTCCGACGATCATTGACCAAATCAAAGTTGAATTGGTCAAAATACTAGGTGACCATTGGAGGGGGAAAACCTATTTTCCACAAAATTGCAATTGCGACAACTATCTTCACAAACATGGCAATAGAGACGACTATGTCACAAATGTGGCAAGAGAGACAACTATGTGGAAAACGTGGCAAGAGAGAAGAAAACATGGCAAAAGAGATGACAACGTGGCAAGAGAGACGTCAACATGGAAATAGCGACGTTATCGGACAATATGAATTTTTTTTTTTTTTAATTTCTTCTATTTTTCGACAGTATGGCCAATTTTTTCCATAACGCCGCAAATAGAACGTCAAAATTTTTACAATATGTACTAGTGTAGGAATCCCTTTACTCGGGTGGAGTTTAGTCCCAGCTCGGGGGTGACCCATTGCTGAGAGTCTTGAGCAGTGTGATCTAAGGTTGGGAGGATCGTAGAAGGTCTACACGCAGTTGGTGGTCTTCTATAAAAGATAAGTATCAATTGTGTATTAATTTAAATGCAATGTATTTATACATGTGTTTATGTTTATGGGTTTTGCATGTGTACGCTGCATGTATATTTTACTATTATTTCCACATGAATCTGTGTGTTTGCATAATATGTTTGTCTACCTAAGTTTTATATATAGAGAGATGGTATTATTGTTTTTATGGAGTTGGCATGGCCAACCTGGAAGGTCGGGTATGTTACAATATGGATATTAGAGCATGAAAGTTTTTAGGTGCACGACTTGGCCTGGGTGGCCAGGTATGTTACACTAATATCCCTCATACACATGCGTGATGCATGCTAGTTAGCCTGCGTATGCATGTGTGTTGCATGCTAGTTAGCCCACATTTACCTACAAAAGTTGCAAAATATATATAATTCAACGGAGTTTACGGGCTATGGAGGGTTTCCTAACCATTTTACCCCTTGTATCCCGTCCCCAAACTGAATAACCATCTTTTTATCATATAAAAAGAGGTCTTGGGGAGTCATTTAGACACATGAACAAGAGGATAAGAAAACTCTACCAAAAACGCTTCCCTTTGATTTCCCAATATTTGCATCTTGCTTTGAGTTTTAGCCTCAGCGTTCCCCTCTAGGCATTCTCCCTATGAAACCCTTCCTCCTTCCCTTGATGGTACGTTGGTTTTGATAATCTAATGTGGGATTGATGCACTTAGAGCCATGACAGATGATCCCGGACTTGGTTCATAGAGCGGTTTCCAACGAAGGTTGTAACCTTTTTTTATCTTAAATTTGAAGAAAATAGATTATCTTTGTCCCAAAACCCTATGTTTACACGTTCTTGTTAATTTGAGCATTTATATCTATATTTATTCTTTTAAAGTGATTATTAGAGATTTTTTATCTTGTTGCATTGTATTCCTAACCCTTTGTAGGTCATCTTTGGGAGGAGATCTATGATCTAGGAGGAAACAACAAGCGAAAGAGGTTCACACCAATCGTAAGGATTGAAGGTGCACTCATTAAACCTCTCTTTCCTCTTTCTCTTATCACTTAGTTTAGATGGTTTTGGGGTATATTAAAGGTAGATCAGTGTTTTAAGGGAGTTATCTCTCTACCTATTCCTTAGACCCAGTTTAGGGGGATTTTCCCCGTAGCAGAATTGGCAACTCCACTGGGGGAGTCTCTTTAGGGTCTTAGTGAGATATTTTGGTTTGATATGATTTTTTTTTAGTGTTTTTTTGAGTTGTCTAATTTTGCTATGTCAGTTGGGGTCTCTGGTCACCTTCTAGGTTCCTACCAACCTTCCATGCCTAGTTGTCTATCCAAACCTTTCACTTTTTTGAAAATTTGCAGAGGTGTACACGCCCTGTCCTCTGTATAGCACACATACATACGCGTTTTTCATAGTATACAACCCGCATACATACATAGGATGCTCGTGCACAACACATGTTTTTGTGTTTTGGAGGGGTTTTTAAAAAGACTTTTTCTTTCCTGGTAAGAAGCTCTTTTCTTCTAAGACCTTCCTGAACTCTTTAGGGCCTCTATTGATTGTGTTTGGTTGGGTTAAAGGTTTAGTTTATCTTACAGTTTGTAAAGAACCCTTGTTGTTTCTTTATTTATTTTATTTTCTTTTAGGGTTTAGGGTGAACTTATAAGCGTTAGATCCTCCTATGGATTCCATTGAATCCCTGCTTTCAAGAAGTGGCTTAGGATATGTGTTAGTCTTGGGTTTATTTTCTCTTTACCTTGTTTGTTCTTTGAAAATGAAAAAATATCATTTACTTTTGATTTTATTTTCCAAGCATTCAAAAATAAATAAAAAATTAGTTGTATTTAGTTATGCATTTTTGTTTGGTAGTTGTAGCATAGGTTGTTTATTACAAAAGAAAAGAGTTCAATTTCCAAAGTTCCTTCTTTGCTATTTCCTTGAAAGTTTAATATTTTTCATTTGCATTGTAAAACAAAAAGCGCATTCTAGGAAACTTTTTTCATTTTGGGATCTTGGACTATACTTCAAAAAGTTTGCATTTACAAAGATTAAAAACATTTTTTCAGTTGTAGAACCTAGTTTTATTTTTGCACGAATGTTCTAAAATTTTTATTTCTTCACTTTCATCTCTTGAAAACACCATGAGTTGCACATCCGTACACTTTTGAGTAAATCAAACTACTTAAAATCAGCTAGACTTTTGTTTGTAAGGTTCACCAAGTAGTCTAGGCTTTATGGCCTTGAAATAGGTGTGGGGAGGAAACTCTTCAAGGTCGCTTAAACGAACATAAGAGTTTGTGATAGGGAGTGTCAGAGTCCAGTTTCATAAGAATCAATCGGGACCCCACTCTAACATAGGGGCTAAACATGAGGTCGCGTGAGGAAAGGTAGATGAGATAACCCCTCCAAAGCTGAACCAAGCATAGTGGAGATCATATATTGAGGGTCATTCTTGGGATTTATGTTGATCAAATTTGAATACGGATCCTCATGGACCTCAAATCCATTCAAGATCCTTAGTTGTCTTCCAGACCATTTTCCTTTGGTACCCTTGAAAGGCTTCAAATTTTTTATCCTGCTCATTACAATCAACCCGATTGTCGACTGTACCCGCCTGGTGACTGACTACGAGCTGACAAGCTAGTTTCCTATTTTTAGGGACTTACATGGGTGACTGTGGGAGTATATCGCGGTACCTAGGGCAGACATCATATCGCACTTTGTAGAGTATACCCATAGGGTGTTTCCGTGTTCGAGTTACACTTGCACCGATAAGTTTCTCTAGTATCGATTGGCGTAACTATTCTTCTTGCCAGTCAGTTGTTTTCTTGATTTTTCATTAGGAAATTTTTAGTGGGTGCTCTGTGTTTCAAGATAGCTTAACCTTAGAGTGTTGGTTGATCATTTCACAAGGTGGAATATCAATATCTCCATTGTTCATGTAGGCTTCAGGGCCTGCCATCAGTTACTTTGGAGCCACCTCCACCACCATTGAGGCATAGGCTAGATAAAGAGGGTTCATTTGAAGTGACCGGGCCATAGGAAACTATACCTGAGCCAACTCCTAGAGAATAATTTCCTGCACCGTAGGATTCCACTGTTTTTGACTTCGAAGCTAAAGGCTTCAGGCCCGCAAACACTTGGATCACTAACTTATCACCGTCGCTTCTTATTCAGATAATCCATCCTGAGGTGACTTCACCTGAACATCAGTTTGTTAGACGAGCGATGATGGAAGCAACTAGTGATACTTCTTCTAGGAGTCCTCATACTCCCATCTCGATTGTTGCGGGAGAGGGTGCCGTGCCTCCTCCCCCACCTCAACCTACCAGGACTACATGTGTCCATACACCCACTACTTCGGATAGTGGCACAGTCCCTTCAATAACTATGACCATTGTTCCCTCTATCTAAAACATGTCTGGCACTCCCTTTTTGTATGGGATGTCAGGTTTCAACTTTATTTCAATAATAACCTACTCTACTCTACAGACGGTTGGACTGAGGTAACGGAGCTCTAATGATCCCTTACAAAGATCCGTCACGTGCACCACTACCCCATTTAATGCTATCCCTTACGGTGGGGATCATATCCCTCCTCCGTCCCCTTCACTTGGAGGTGCTTTCTAGCAGCCAATCGAGCTTAACACCATCTCTAGTTTGTTTAGTGGGGGGAGTCTTGGACCTCAATCCTATATGAATCTGGTAGGGTCTGTGCCTTTTTATTTGTTTGGTGCATTTGGAAATAATGCTTTCTCATCGTCCACTTTCTCGGTAGGGGGAAACCCCTTCTTTGGTCAACCAAACCTTATGCAAGGCTTCATTCCTTCACAGGGAGCGATGACAGAAGTTTACTCCTCACAAGGACCTGGAAATCCCTGGTAGGGATCGTTTCCTTTGTAAGGGATGTCGATCAGGGGAAACCCCTTCCACACTCATTGGAACCCTGGACAGGGTTCAGTACCTATGCCAAGAGGGTCAGCTGGGGACATCCCCAACCAAGCTCCTTGGAATACCATACAGGGAGAAATACCTACATAAGGCATGTCATCCAACTACAGGAATCAACCCATTATACAGAATCAAGCGCAAACTCCTTTTACTGGCCAGGGCCACTATGGTTTCTACCAAAACCTGGCCAGTAGGAAACATTTTCCTGGAAATCTAGTGCTAGTAAAAATCCAGGCCCCTCTTTTCCTTTGAATCCACCACAACCTAGACTACTTTTCCTAGCAAATCTGAATTTTCCATACTTGTCGAGGGTCTTGAACGACCCGATCTATCATGATCCACGTTGGCCCCCCATGTTGACTAAGTTTCCCTCAGACATTCCTAAGTTTGAAGGAAATCCTGGCGAAGATCCAGGTGATCATGTTATGAAATTCCATTTATTGTGCTCATCCAACTCATTAAAGGACGACTATGTTCAGTTGCGTTTGTTTCAACGCACTCTTATAGGGGGTTCCGCAAAATGGTATATCGAGATCGATAGATCGAAATACACTTACTTTAATGACCTGGATATGGTTTTCTTAAACCATTTGTAACGTCCCCGACCACCCATGGTTGGGCCATGCTACATGAGAGAACGCTCTTGTTCTCTCACTGTGAAACATACTGTAACATACCCAGTATCCATCTGAGCTATGCCACATACAGTTTTCCAACTGCATGCAATTAAAATATATACACATAGAAATATCGCGGAAGCATTATATATAAAACTTCAACATACAAATACATCTATAAATACACAGATTCACACTGAAACAACAGTAACATATACATGAAGCATATACAGGAAATACCCATAAAAATAAACACAGTTATAACCGCACATATGATAACCCATAAAAATAAGCACGTAAATAACAATGCAACATGTAAATTTATCACACAATTGGCACTTATCTTGGTAAGAATGTCACCAAATGCGTGAATACCTTCCACGAACCTACCAACCTTAGACCACATCGTTCATCACTCTCAACAGTGAGTCACCCCCGAGCTGGCACCAAACTCCACCTGGGTAAAGGGATTCCTAACTAGGATAAAGGCTCATAGACAAAAGGAAAGACTCTATCTCAAGTGCCAACTCAAACTAACAACCTACAGTTCCTCATTCTCCACATGCCTATCCCACTCCAGGAAGTGTGCCCCTATTCTACTCAACAGTCCTTCGACTGCCCCACTTCCTTTCCGGGCTTCAACAAAAGGCCAAACAGGAAGTCTTAGAGCATTGTAGCTGCAGTTTAGCACCTTCAGGAAATAAATTCCCAACAATTCTCTCACCCAGAGAATTGGTCATGGGATTGAAAACCCGCTTCTTCAGTCCAGCTTCCAAGATAACCAGGTACACCAACACAAAATGGCTATGGATACAGGTTCAGGTACAATGAAATGAATGTTTGAAGGATAATTGACTGCATGAGTGAAATGGTCATGGAGTCATGGATGAATGATGGAAGGAATGATGGAAATATGATGGAAATGAACTAATTCGCAACAATATGTATGCATGTCCCCAACTTGACACTTGTCATGTTGGGAGCTACTTTGACCCACTTGTCCCCAACTTTAGAACTTAGAATAAAATAATTATCCATACTTTATGATTTAAAGAAATATTAATATAATATTCCTTTTTGGCTTAAGCTCCCTAGCTTAGCCCTTTTCCTTAACTTTTATTCCCCACCCTTTCCCTAACTAGTGGAGTTTAGTCCCCCATCTCTTTTATCATGGTCAGTCTACGTGCAACGATGTATTTTATATTAATCATGAGACATATACAAAAATAGGCACACTAACATTTAGGCGCTCTGGGCTAATTCCAAAACATAAGCATCCCATCTTATAATAACTGGCTCACCAGCCTATAAAACATGTCCTATACACAAAGGCTCCCTGGCCTCAACATCGCGCGCACTTAAGATGTTGCGCGTGGTATCCTGGAATGTGCACACTTCATCCTTTTACTGCACAGTACATGCGCGCACTATGCCATGAAAGGTGCATACCAAAATGATATCAAACATCTCACCATCTTAAGTATAATTGCATTTACATTTACAATTGTGTTCGGCCTGGGGATATTACAATCCCCTCCCCTTATTTATGCACTGACCTCAGTGCATCACGTACACATATACAACAAAATTTCAAACATCTTCAAAAAGATGTGGGTATTCTGCCCGCATTGCATCCTCATGCTCCCAAGTAGTGTCCTCAGGACTGTACCAGGTCCATTGAACCTTTACAAGCCCTATGGCTCGATTCCGAAGCTATTTGATTTTCTGGTCCAGAATGCATACCGGATGCACTTGAAAAGCACCCTCTTGTTCCACCTGAATCACATTCCAATAAATAACATGATTAGCATCAGGTATATATTTCTTTAGTAATGATACATGGAGTACATTATGAACAGACATAAATGCAAGCAATGCAATCATATAAGCAATTGGACCAATCCTCTCTAGGATTTCAAATGGTCCATAATAGTGAGCTGCCAACTTTGAACAATTTCCCAACTTCAGGGAACTTTTGTTGGCCTTCACTTTCAAGAATACATGGTCTCCCACATTAAATTCCATGTGAGTTCTACCCTTATTAACATATCTTTTCTTCCTGTCTTGGGCATCCTTTAAATTTTGTTTTATTTTTATCATTTGCTCTTCCATTTCCCTGAGAAAATATGGACCAACCGCTGCTCTATCTACTGGGTTATCCCAGCTTACCAGTGTGTTGCACTTTCTACCATAAAGTGCCTCAAATGGACTCATATTTAGAGATGCTTGGTACCCATTGTTATAAGCAAACTCTACCAAGTGTACGTAGTCTTCCCATTTTGATGGTTTATCCATCACATACATCCTCAACATATCTTCAATCACTTGATTCACCCTCTATGTTTGTCCATCTGATTCTGGATGATAGGTTGTACTAAAATTCAAATGTGTTCCAAACCCATTAAATAACCCCTTCCAAAATTTTGAGGTAAATTTTGGATCTCTGTCAGACACAATTGTCTTGGGTATGCCATGTAATCTAGCAATTTCCCTCATATAAACATCAACAATGTTCGTTTCCTTGTGAGTGAGATTAGTTGGAATAAAATGGGTAGCTTTAGTAAGCTTATCCACCACTACCAGGATAAAATCATGTTGCTTGTTTGTTCTAGGAAGTTTAGTGATGAAATCCATGGTTACAACTTCCCATCTCCACTCACGAATGGGTAATGGTTGTAGTAGACCAGTTGGTTGTCTATGCTCAACCTTTACCTTTTGACATTCCAAACATTTGGCAATAAAATCAATAACCTCGTTCTTCATGTCTGGCCAATAATATTGGCTTGTGACAGCTGCAATAGTTTTCCGATATCCTGGGTGCCCAGCATAAGGTACATTATGCCTTTCTCCCAATATCAGATATTTCAATTTATTAGAATTTGGTACATAGATTCTACCCTTGTACATGAGAATTTCATCATTATCTAGTTTATATTCCTCAATTTTCTGCTACAAAATACCTTGCTGTAATTTTGCCACTAATTCCTTGTATTGCAAATCTGATTTGGAAGCCTCTATAATTCTGTCTTTCAAATCCGATTGGTACATGCTAATGGCTGTAGCATGCAATTCATGCACTCTTCTGCTGAGTGCATCAACCACTTTGTTCTTTTTCCCCTTGATGTGCTTTATATCAAAGTCATATTCACTTAAAATTTCTAACCATCTGCTTTGCCTAACATTTAGAGTTGGTTGATGAAATAATTATTTCAGACCATTATGGTCTGTTCTTAGCTCAAACCTTTTCCCCATGAGGTAGTGTCTCCATTTCCTCAAGGCATGCACTATGGCTGCCAACTCCAAATCATGAGTGGCATAGTTTCTTTCATGCTCCTTCAACTTCCTTGATTCATAACATATAACAAATCCATTTTGACTGAGGACTCCACCAATTCCTTCTTTAGATGCATCCGTGCATACAATGAATTCTTCATTTGCATCTGCAATCCTTAGTATTGGAGCACTTGTCAACAATTGTTTCAAGTGTTGGAAACTCTTTTCACAATCCAAATTCCATTGAAACTTCACACCCTTTCTTTGCAAGGAAGTGATTGGGTGTGCAATCTTTGAGAATCCTTCAATAAATCTCCTATAGTAGCCTGCAAGGCCCATGAATGATCTAACCTCTGACACTTTTTTTGGCACTGACCATTCTCTAATGGCTTCTATCTTCCCAGGATCCACTGCTATCCCATCCTTTGAAATGATATGCCCCAAATAGTGAATTTGCTTTTGGTAAAACAAGCACTTGCTCAATTTGGCATACAACTAATGCTCCCTTAATACTTGAAAAACCCTCCTCAAATGATGCTCATACTCTTCTTCTGACTTAGAATATACAAGGATTTCATCCAAAAATACAATGACAAACTTGTCTAAATATTCTCGAAAAACGTCATTCATTAAGCACATGAAAACAACTGGTGCATTTGACAACCCAAATGGCACCACTGTGAAATCATAATGACCATACCTTGTCCTAAAGGCGGTCTGGATGATATCTTCCTCTTTAATCCTTACCTGATGGTATCCTGACTTGACATCTATCTTTGAAAATATCTTGGCATCCTTCAATTGATCAAAGAGATCATAAATCCTTGGCAAAGGATATTTATTCTTCACAGTCACTTTATTCAACTGTCTGAAATCAATGCACAATATTAATGTTCCATCTTTCTTCTTCACGAACAACACTGGGGCACCCCAAGGTGACACACTTGGGCATATATACCCCTTCTTTAGAATTTCTTCAAGATTCATTTGCAACTCCTTCAACTCTGGTGTACTCATTATGTAAGGAGTCTTTGACACTGGAGCTTCTCCAGGCATTAAATTTATAGAGAAATCAATATCTCTCTTTGGGGGTAGTCCTGGTACCTCCTTGAACACATATTCAAAATCTTCTGGGACTGCATGATCTTCCAAATTTGGCACCTTATCTTTAGGTATCTCTTCCATATGTGCTACAAATATTTGACACCCCTTCCTATAGCATTTCTTCAGCTGTAATGCTGAAATTTCTCTGATGGTTACTGCCCTGGGAATTCCCTACACTTTCCTTAGTTTCCCTTCTTCATCCAAGCAAGTAAATGCTTTGTTATGATAATCTAGGAGAGCGTGATGTGGGTCCAACCAATCCATCCCAATTAGACAGTCATAGGAACCTAAAGGCAAGATGTTGAAATTTGCCTTGGTGTTCAGTCCATTCATGTCCATAAGGCATGACTTAATCATCTCATTAACTTTTCTTCTGGCTCCTGTAGCCAGTTGTACCAACCAATATTTTCCATGCTTGTTTCTTGGCAAATGTAAACTTTCCAACATCTTAGGATCTATATAACTATGACTAGCTCCTAAATCAATTAAAATAGCAATGGTTTGGTTGTTGATCATACCTTCCACTTCAATCATGTGTGTCTGATATTTTGCTTTCTTGTTATCCAAGGCTGCATAAATCCTTGGCACATTTCTGCCCATGTCCTCCACTGTGTCATCTTGTTGTACATTGTGCACAGTCCTTCCTTTTTCACCTCTGTGAGGAAAATCTCTGAACATGTGATCTCCTTTACAACCCCAACATTGAATAGGTGGTTGCCTTGGCCTTTGACCCCCTGTGTCAATAGCTATGGGTTCTCTAGGATTTTGTTGTCCCTAAGGATTATTTCTGAAGAATGGAGGCTTAAATCCCTTCTTCCTCTGATCCATCTTGAACTTCTTTTTGTCATCCCAAGATTTTTGGAAAGTTGGCCTTGATTTTTTCTGATCATATAGGCATTTAGCTCGCCTTATGGTCTCCTCCAATGTCTTATGATCATCATATTGTATTTTGTCACTGATAAATGATGGAAATCCACTCAAATACCTTTGAATCTTCACTGTCTCATCCTTGATGAAAGAGACATACTTCAACAATTCTAAAAACATTCTTTCATATTCATCTATTGCCATCCTCCCAAGCTTGAGTTCAAAGAAATCTTTCATTTTCTTGTCATAGTATCTCTTAGTCAAGTATTTCTTCTCAAAATACTTCTTGAATTCCCTCCAAGTGACACTTTTCTCTTTAATGTGTTGCACATGCACAAGCTGGTCCCACCACATGGATGCCTTTCCCTTGAGTTGATAGATGGCAATTCTAACTTCTGCATGAGAAGAATAATTATGCAATTGGAAATACTTTCTCATGCCCAACAACAATGTCTCAGCATCTTCATCCTTCTTGTGCTCACCATCAAAATTAGGAGGTTTGATTTTGTTCATTTATCCTCATAGCTCATCCACCCCAAATCCCTTATGCTTCCTGAAAGGGGATGGACTTGATATGCTGTGTGATCTCTTATTGGAATGCCTCGAGGAGTGGTGGTGATGCTTGCTAACACTTCTTGATTTTCTTTTCTCATCATGAGACCCGTGACTTCCAGATTTGCTTGAGCCACTCTCCTTATCCAATTTATTTTCTATTTTGTTCAAGCTCTCCAATAAATTCATGTTGAAGTCATCCTGCTGCTCCTTGTCTCTCATAAGCCTTTCATTATCAGATTTTTGGATTTGGACATCCTTCTACAAATTTTTAATGGTCTCTACCATATTCATGTTTTCATCCCTTTCTTCTCCATGTCCATTGGAGTTTGTTTCTTCAATGCCCATATGGACATCCATTCCTCTGATTTCATCTTCCTGGTTGTAAGTCCTCTGTGCCTCTTCCATTAATCTGGATTCTTTTCTGATCCTGATATGATCTATTTGTTGTTAACTCTGGAAAATGTGCAGCCAACAAAACTTTGTCAGGCTAACTGTTTCAACAATTTCATGAAAAATATGAACCATTTTGGTTCAATAATATATCAGAACTTTTTATTCTAATTTCCTAGAAAATGGAACGCCCAAATCAATTTTCTGGGTGGATATTTAGATTCCACTTTCCAAGACCTTTCCAACGCCTATTACCATGCTCAATTCCGAGTCTTGAGAAGAAAGTTATGGCCATTTGAAAATTGCCCATTAACTTTTCTGTTCACACTTCAACTAGGCGCAATTTTGTGCTATAATTATGCATTTTTGCACCTACTCCATTGAATTTTTCGTATGATATCAATTGGGTTTCCTCATATACATATTATGGACACCCTGTCCAAGTTTCACCTCATTCTGGGTTCTGGGATGCTAGTTACAGCATGCTGAAATTCCAGACCAAAATACCATATTGTAACTAATATGCTACAGGTACTTTATTTTCCATATTCAACATATTTAACATGCCCAGAAATTTAATTCAGCTCTAAGACTGTCTTCTATGGCTTAATATATTTCCATTTACTTCTCCTGCGCCTCAATTTAATTCTAGAGTAGAGAGTTATGGCTCTTGGAAGTTAATTGGGTCTTAAAAATTACCCTCCACTGTTTGTGTTGTAACTTTCTCATAAAATCTTCATTTGACAAACGGTTTACACCATTAGAAAACTCTCTCCGAGCTCTTTTATTTGGGTTGTAGAAACAAAGTGTACAGCTCTATATTTTGGTTTTCAAGTTGTTAAAAACGTTGTTAAGGCCCTAAAAAACGCGCTGCAAAAAGATGACGTTCAAATGATATAAAACGTCACAGAAAATCACTAGTTTTCTGTTGATGTTTGCCTTCCAAACGACTTCACGCACACAAAATTCAACATGTGCACCCATATTTACCATGCACAACACCACCACAAGGTAAATTGTGCTTCGCGCACCTATAACCACTGTGCATTTCTTCTATTTCGTGCCAATAACTTGCGCGCACTACGTTTGTGTCACGTGCCAATATCCACTGTGCACAGTTTTGGTTCTTGCACTAATACCTGTTGCGCACAGTTTTTGTATCGTGCACTAGTATTCCATGTGCAATTCACTCTACGCACTGCGTCATGCCAAATTTTAGTATGCCCTTACCGCGCACCAACACTCTGCGCGCATCATTAACTAAATTGTCATGCGACGACATATACCCCTTTTTCGCGCACACCAACTAAACTCCTCTGCGCTCTGCCAATACTGCATACACCCCACACGTCATTATTATGTATCTGTACCCTACGCTCACCTTCTGATGCATGTTCACACCACACAATGCTAAATTTAGTGCGCACATCCACACACCAATATTTTTTCGCGCGGCGCCAAAATTTACCGCGTGCACCCACACACCATATTTTTCCACGCGGTGCCAAAATTTACTGCACGCACCCGCACACCATATTTTTTCGCGCAATGCCCAATTTTTTACATATCACAGTATTTTCACTGTGCATCGTTCATTTTTTTAGTGTGCCCCCCTGCACACACTCCTTTTTATGCACATCCATTTCCTCGTGAATTCCACTACAGAATTTGGGGCTTTTTCCTAACTTTTTCCCAATTACCATAGACATTCTACAACTATGAAATTCATTCAATTTCACCCCGATAACTCCAGTTCAACCTCTATAACAAAAATCGTTGCGGGTTGACATTTCTGGAACGAATTTATCCAAAAATCAATTCACGAATTGAGAATTTTACTCAACTAATATCGCTCCATCTATCATGGCTTCACTGTAACTTCAAATTCGACCAATTCCAGGTCCGAATTTGCTAGAAAAGATTTTAAATCCATAATATCTCACTAATTGGCTGGATTTCCCCATTTTCTCACAAATTTAACAACAGAAATTGGGGCTTTTCCCAATTCTGCATCGTTGCTTCTAAATTTTACCATGGACGCTCTGTAACTCGAAATTTGTCCACTTCAAAATAAATTCTCAGTGAAATTTCGCTTCAAATCAACTCGTTCGGCCCATCCAAGCTCAGTGTTGAAAACTGAAGCCCTGATACCATGTTGTAACGTTCCCGACCACCCATGGCCAAGCCATGCTACACGAGAGAATGCTCTTGTTCTCTCACTATGGAACATGCTGTAACATACCTAGTATCCAAATGAGCTATGCCACATAAATTTTTCCAACTACATGCAATTAAAATATATACACACATAACTCTTGCGGAAGCATTATATATAAAACTTCAACATACAAATACATCTGTAAATACACGGATTCACACTGAAACAACAGTAACATATACATGTAGCATATACAGGAAATACCCATAAAAATAAACATAGTTTTAACTGCACATATGATAACCCTTAAAAATAAGCACGCAAATAACAATGCAACATGTAAATTTATCACACAATTGGCACTTATCTTGGTAAGAATGTCACCAACTGCGTGCAGACCTTCCATGAACCTCCCAGCCTTAGACCACATTGTTCATCACTCTCAACAGTGAGTCACCCCCGAGTTGGGACTAAACTCCACCCGGGTAAAGGGATTCCTAACCAGGCTAAAGGCTCATAGACAATAGGAAAGACTTTGTCTCAGGTGCCAACTCAAACTAACAACCTACAATTCCTCATTCCCCACATGCCTCTCCCACCTCAGGAAGTGTGCCTTTCTCTGCTCAACATTCCTTCGGCTGCCCCACTTCCTTTTCGGGCTTCAGAAACAGGCTGGACAGGAAGACTCAGAGCACTGTAGCTGCAGTTTAGCACCTTCGAGAAATTAATTCCCAGAAATTATCTCACCCAGAGAATTTCTCACGGGCTTGACAACCCGCCTCTTCAATATCTCACAGGCCTGACAACCCGCTTCTTCAGTCCAGCTTCCAAGCTAACCAGGTACACCAACACAAAATGGCTATGGATACAGGTTCAGGTACAATGAAATGAATGTATGAAGGATAAATGACTGCATGAGTGAAATGGTCATGGAGTCATGGCTAAATGATGGAAGGAATGATGGAAAGATGATGGAAATGAACTAAGTCCCAACAATATGTATGCATGTCCCCAACTTGACGCTTATCATGTTGGGAGCTACTTTGACCCACTTGTCCCCAACTTTAGAACTTAGGATAAAATAATTATCCATACTTTATGATTTAAATAAATATTAATATAATATTCCTTTTTGTATTAAGCTCCCTAGCTTAACCCTTTTCCTTAAATTTTACCCCCCACCCTTTCCCTAACTAGTGGAGTTTAGTCCCCCATCTCTTTTATCGTGGTCGGTCTACGCGCAACAATGTATTTTATATTAATCATGAGACATATACAAAAATAAGCTCACTGGCCTTTAACATCTAGGTGCTCTAGCCTAATTCAAAAACATAAGCACCCCAGCTTATAATAATTGGCTCACCAGCCTATAAAACATATCCTATACACAAAGGCTCCCTGGCCTCGACATCGCGCGCACTTAAGATGCTGTGCACGGTATCCTGGAATGTGCACACTTCATCCTTTTACTGCCCAGTACATGCACGCACTATGCCATGAAAGGTGCATAACAAAATTATATCAAACAACTTACTAGCTTAAGTATAATTGCATTTACATTTACAATTGGATTCAGCCTGGGGATATTACACCATTTCCAGTTACCGATAAGATACGATGTCGACACCGAGTTGTTGGCCAACTTCGAGCAAAACGAATTCGTCCATATCTCGAATCACATCCGAGAATGGCATCGACGAAAGAGCTTGATCAAAGTTAAGGTCCCTCCTGCATTTTTTCTTAAGTGGTTCCTAAATTCCTTGGTGCCTTGTGTATCCAAATACATCATGACATCCACGGTTTTTTCCGAAGAAGAGGCTATCATGAGAGCCCATCAACTAGAGTTGATTTACTCTCAATCTGATATTTTGTATGAGATCCTGTTGAATGCACCATGGTTGACTTTCGACAAGACCAAACAAAAGTCTGGACCTCACATCGATGGCATAGTAGGCTCAACATAGAGCAAGCCCACATATCAGTTGACTAATTAGTTACAAAAGTTATTGATTCAACATACTGTGGCTAGAAAAAATCCTAGTTCGGCTTCCCCCGTAACCCAAACATTGGATGTACACAGTGTAATCGATGAATCCCATGGGTAACTAGCAATCTGAGGGAAAGAGGAAATCTAAAAAAAAGAAGGGTAAGGGGGGATAAGAAGGTTGTGAATAATGATGGCGAGGGTAAAAACTAAAAGAGGAAGGTGAAGTTTATGTGTAAGATTTGCATGGACGACCACTTGACTCGCCAATGCCCTCATCTTTAGGAATCCCAAAATATATTGGCACAGCAGCAACCTATAGTGTTAACCAACCATTTTCCACAAGGGTAAAATATGGCCCAAGTTTCCTCATCCATGAATGCGCCTTGGGGAAATCAGGGATCCCCCGCACCTAATGCTAATAATGGAGTTGAAAATGTTTATATGATGGGATTCAATGCTCATCTGTAGAACATGGCTCATAATTAGAGAATGCTAGAATTTACTGAGAAGGGAAAAGAGGCCTCCAACCCACAACTTGCTCTTCAATTTGAGAATACTGTGGGAGAGACTTTGACTTGGATCCCTAAGGGTGCTTTTAAAAAGGCTTCCCATGACCCCAATGCAAGGGATGCTCATAATTACTCTGTCATGGAGGATCTGACACAGGCTCCTTGTGCAATATATTCTTTGGAAGTCCTCCAGAGTTTACCCTCACAAAGGAAATCATTGTTGTCTGCCTTGGGAGCAGTCAAGAATGCTAACTCGGGAATGATTATTTTTTACCCTACAGATTATAAACCTCGTCTTCCTCACCATGTCACTTTTCATATAGTAGTGGTATATGCCATGAAATCGTTGACACGAAACATTTTGTGTACAGTGGTTGATGAGGGTGCCTCATCTTACGTGATGTCGTTGGCATGTTGGAATGCCATTGGCCAACCTGAGTTGTCTCCGTCGCCCATGTTTCTAAATATGTTTGACGGTCGATATTTTAGACCACATGCCATAATTCCCTCCTTCCCTATGCATTTGGAGGGAAAAACCATGTGCGTCGAGGTAGAAGTAGTCGATGTGCCTCTCGACTACAATCTTTTGTTAGGGCATAGTTGGACCTACGCTATGACAACGATTATATCCACCATTTTTCAAGTCTTATGTTTTCCTCACGAAGGCTGGATCATAACCGTTGATCAATTATCCTTCTTATGTCTTGACCCTTCATCGGGGTCATCCATGGTCTCGATGATTAACAACTTGCAGCCAGGTAGCATCAAATTAGGTGCCATATTGTTTCCATATTTAATGGGGCCTTTTGATTATCAACCTCCTACTAATGATGTCAAGTTTATTTTGGTTTTTTCTGACTAGCCAAAGGCTGCGATCTTTCAAGTCGATTCTTTTAGAATGAGTTAATTTAACGACTTATGGATTTTACCTTCCCCATCGGCTTCGATGGAAGGGGTAGGGCATCCTGGAATGGATATTCCCTTATCCGTTGTTGAGGTTGCATACAGTATTGTCCAACAAGCCTTGGCCAACCTTGATCCAACTCCCCCATAGGAGATAGATCCCATTCTCGAGCCTACTTGGGATTAAGACTCTCTTTCCAGTCACAATCCATTGGACTTAGTCTTTCCCTATGACAAGGAGATTTTGGAGGCAATGACTGGGCCAGATAGACCTTGGGATGATCTTCAACATAGATCTTATTTTTTACCCGAGATGAGGAGAATAGAGGCAAGAGAGTTCACTACAACCATGAATGGAGATGCCCCTTGTCCTATTAACCCTCTGGTTATGAAAATAATCTATGTCAAGGAAAACATGGCAAGTATAGATAAAACAATTCCTATTGACATCTCTAGAACCCTCGGCGTCGTGGAAAACGTTTTCATCGGAGAAGATTGTTCCCCCGAAGAGATTCAGATCTATACTGAATTATTTAGAGAGTTTCACGACGTCTTTGCCTGGTCTTATGAGGATATTCTAGGCATTGAACCACGTATAGTTGAACACGAGATCACAACTTAGCCTGATGTTAAGCCTGTCTGACAGAAGCTTCGCCCAATCATTCTTCATAAGGCAACAAGGATCAAGGTTGAGGTAGATAAATTCATCAAGGTTGGTTTCATATATCCAGTGCAATTGACAGAATGGGTGTCGAACCCTGTTCCTATCAATAAAAGCAAGGTATGATCCGCGTGTGTATGGACTTTCGTGATCTGAAAAAAGATTTCCTGAATGATAATTTTATAACCCCATTCATTGACCATATTATCGATTAATGTGTGGGTTGTGAGGTCTTTTCATTTATGGGTGGTTTTTCTGGGTACAACCAGATTCAGATCAAGCCCGAGGACCAACATAAAATGGCGTTTATATGTCCTTGGGGTACATTTGCATACAGGAAAATTCATTTTGGCCTTAAGAATGTTGGAGCCACTTTTCAGCGGGCCATGTCATTTTCCTTCCATGACCTCAAACAAACAGTCGAGGCATATCTTGATGATCTTTCGTCACGTTCTCGTAAGAGATTCAATCATCCCACCCATTTACGACTTATCTTTGAGAGGTGTCGCTAATATCAGATTCTCCATAATCCAAATAAGTGTAGTTTTTGTGTAACATTGGGTCGCTTGTTAGGTTTTATCATGTCAACTAAAGGGATCATGGTCTATCCTCTAAAGGTTGAGGAAATATTTCAATTGCCTCCCCCATGTACAATTCCCCATCTTCAAATTCTACAGGGGAAATCTAACTTTCTTCGGCATTTTGTTGCTAACTATGCTGAGATTAATAAAGGATTTATGCATCTATTGAAGAAAGGGGTCCCATTATGTTGGGATGAAGAAGCTCAATGCTCTTTCGAAGCATTGAAATGTGCTCTAACGTATGCCCCTCTGCTCAGTGCTCCAGATTATGGTAAGTATTTCTTGTTGTATTTGGTTGCTGTAGAGTCTACTATTAGCATGGTCTTGGTCTAATAAGATGACGTGCTCGAAGAGCATGTTATATAATATATTATCTAAGGCTTGGTAAGATCGGAAATCAACTACACGCATGTTGAGAAACTTTCTTTGGTAGTTTTTCATGCTATGCAACGGTTCTGTCATTACATATTACTTCACAAGACCACCATTGTAGCTGTCATGAACCCTTTTCAATATTTGTTATCATGACGGGTCATCGGCGGGAAAATCAGTCGATGGATAGTCATCTTGCAAGAATTTAACTTGGATTTTGTTTCAACGAATTCTAAAAAGTCCTTGGTCTTTGCTGAACTAATTTTGAAACTTTCGGTCGAGAGTGGTAACGATTTTCCCGAAGAGTCACTGATCAATGGGGATATTTTCCTTATTGAATCTTCGGACCCTTGGTATGGAGATATACTTATGTATCTTCAGACTTTGAAGTGTATTTCTTCTGCTTCTCGTGATGAGAGTCATCGAATACACCATCAAGCACAGAACTATCTTATCATCGATGATACTTTATATTGTCAAGGAGTGGATTGTAGTCTCCATCGTTGTCTCACTCATGAAGAGGAAAAACTTGTGTTGAATGATGGTCACAATGGATCATGTGGTGGTCATCTGTCTAGGTTGGCAACAACCCATAAAATTCTTCGCACTAGATACTTTTTTCCCTCATTGATCAAATATTGTGTAGAGGCAGTCAAGAAGTGTCACTTGTGTTGGTTGTGGAGCCTAATTATATTCCTGTTTCATAGGTCTTTGTTTTCAAACGTGTTTATACCCCATGAATATTGTACACCACAGAATAATATACACCCCTCCGTGGAAGCCCATCCGTGCCTTAACGACATTCTTGAAACATCAACAAATTGAAATTAACACTAATTAATGGGACAAAATGAAATTAATACTAATGAAATTAACCAAATATTTATATAATATGTCATACATAAATAATTTGTGTACCTTGATGATTTCTAATATATTCCAAATTCCATAGGCGAGGTGTCATTCTTCGTGGTTTTTTTCCATTTTCTTCTTTACCATTGAATTTTGCTTTGTCTATAGTTCGATAAGTATGGTTCTTAGGCAGAAAGTGCCTATACTCATCAAACACTTCCTTTCCTAAACTCCTTGAACGATGAGATTTTATCCTCAGACCACAAACTGGGCATGCAAATTTACCCTTTGTTTGAATACCTACAAGATATACGAATTAATGTAGCGTCAAATTAGAGTTACAATTTAAAATAATGCATGATATTTTCAATAAATATATATAATAGTAAATCACAAAATAAAGTAACAATATACCACAAAAATGTGTTAACCCGGGAGCATCATGAATTTTCCATGATAGTATTGCATGGAATTGAAATCGTTTTTTCCCTATTGGTCTAGAGATTTCATACATAGTGACGCCATCCCATAAATTCAACAACTCATCGATAAGAGGCTCAATATATATGTTCATATCTTTAACCTGGTACCTACCTAATTGGTTCAACATACTGCATGATTAATTATACTTATCTAGATGTCCTTATATATAAAAGAAATAATTACCATGCATGAAACAAAGAAATGAAATATTTTTCATACTTTAAAGAAAATAAAAGATAATTAAATACCTAGAACAATCATTGCCAACATTGTGTGCTCTCTCTTGATAAACATCCAAGGAGGAAGGTTATTGTTTATAACAAAAACATGCCACACTGAGTACGTAGAATGAAGCTCTCCAAATGGATTGACACCATCAGCTGCCAACGAAAGTATAACATTATGAGGTTCTTCTTTAAAAATTGGCCACTTTTCTTCGATGTACTTCAATGCAGAACCATCTCCAGGCATTCGAAGAACATCGTCTCAACTTTTGGTCTTTGCATGGAAATCCATAAACTGTTCTATACTTTGGCACCTGAACAACCGCTGGAAACGTGGAATTATCGGAATATAACGAAGAACTTTGCGAGGAACCTTATTTGATGCTTTATCGATTCGATATCTACTTATTTGACATTGTGGACATTCATTTTCTAATGCATATTGTCCATAATATATGATATGATCATTAGGACATGCATCAATAGCCTGATAGTCCATTCCAATTTCTTTCATAATCACGGATATTTCTTGATATGTGCATGGAAAAATATTTGACGCCGGTAATAGAACTTCACCTAATAATCTACAAAATTCTAAACAATAAGTCAATGTAAACAATATTAATCATCAGTATCACATCCAATATACCAATTTACGAATTAGAAAACAATAGCAATATAGGAAAAAATTGAACCTTTTAAGTATTTGTGAACATGCAGGCATAAATAATTAACAAATTGAATACCTTATTATCTGTGTGAGGCATGTCTTTGATAAACCATTCAAAACCTTCAGTTTCACCAACAACAATATAGCAGATAAAAGATTTGTTGTTGAGCCTTCATAAAGAAGTTGATGTGACTTCTCGAGTAGAGGATCAACATCATGACTATCATCTTGGTTGTCCTCATCCATTGGAGAAAATGTGTCTTGGATCAATATATGTATCTCATCTTCTTGATTTTAATCACTAACATTGTCTCCATCCATATCATCATTAATAACTTGATCATTAGCTTCAATATTCTGATCTCGAAGTTCATCACCCTGTAAAGGAGTATTTATGCTAGTACTTGGAAAATAACTCTCTGGAGGTCGACATTTTAGGGGCATCGTCTATATATTTAAAAAAAACGTTTCAAAGTTTGTGTGTATAGAAAATATAAAAATCCCGATAAGAAATATTACTAAAATTCATGACATGATGATTATTACAGAGAATAGATTAAATATTGAATCCTCTTACCAAGGGATGATATTCATAACCCCCTTCGGCGTGCCCCTTCTCCCTATAATGTCTTTCAGTTGTTGTTATTAAAAGTCTTTTTCTTTGCAATCCTCTGCAATCATAGCAAGTGCAATAACATTTTCCATCGCCCCTCACCTCTAATGTCGCTCTTAACCAAGCAATCTTTCTGTCATTTTCGTTCATAGTGACAATTAATCCTTGTCCTGACAAGTAATTGTCTTACCTACACCATACCAAACATTAAGTTGTCATTTTTTTATATTTTAGCTACTCCTTCATGATATTTTACCTACTCCTTTTGATTATGATATGTTTATTTACAGTGACCTACAATCCTCACAATTATTTCTTCTAAGACATTTTGACCTGGTTTATTTTTATTATCAATTAACTATTAAGATCGGTATGCTTCAATTTGTACTTTAGAGTAGTGTGTATTGAATCACCATGGAAAATAATTACACACCATTTAACAAAAGTGGTCAAAATTTATCAAACATGAATCACTCGACACCATATACTAACCTCTAAGTTGTTTTGTAGACAAAATGCCAATCTTTGAAATTCACCACTAAAAAAAGAATGCCAACCACTTGTCATCCACAATTGGGTTGGGTTGGTTTAAATTATGACGTTTTGATTTGCATCTACATACAATGGTCACAATTTTATGCTACTTACAGTGGTCACAGTTTTATTTTCTTAGACACTTTGGCATGTTCTCATTTTTCATTGTCTGACTAGTAGATTTCATCATGTTATCGTAGATTTTGTCATGAAATTTTTATATTTTAGATACTCCTTATTAATAGTGTATAAACAAGTTACATCAACTACAAAGTAGAGTTAATCACTACATCTAGAATTGTGTGTGATTATAAAAAATTGAGAGAAACAACATCACATATAAGAAAAGGGTATGTGGATTTTTTTGAGAAAGTTGAAACAAATAGACTTTATTTATATTGGAAGAGTATGGTATATAATCATAAGTTCATTTGTTAAAGGTGCTTAGTCATAAGCCAAGAAAGTTAAAGGTGGATAACCATAAGCTAAGATGGTTGAAGGTGGTTAGTTAAAAGTGATTGTTATGTGCATAATCACGACATAGATAACATCTTTATAATAAGGTCATATGTGTACAAATGTTTCCTTTATATAATAATGACATATATACCTAACATAAGTTTAGGGTTAGTGTTTATGTATCTTATTGTTATAAACATGAGTTTCCTCCCTA
>ML785633.1:562140-574542 GCA_009831015.1 Picea engelmannii | reverse complement strand
CAAGTAAAGTTAATTAAGTAATTAACTGTCTTAATGTGTATTAGTTAAGTAATGATTAACTATTAATAAAATTATTTATTTATTTTGATTAATTAATTAATTGAGTACTTAACACATTTAAGGTTTGGATAAAGAATTCAAGGATTAATAACTTCAATTTATTTATGATAAGACTTTACGTATGATAGGGGATAAGGTAGTAAATGGACTTTGATTTATTTATTATAAGATTTTACGTATGACAGGGGAGAAGGAGTAAATGGGGAGATAAGGTGGGTGGCCTTAAATGATGGAGGAGGTGGTGAATGGGGGATATGACTGGGCAGAGGCCTTCAGGAGACATTATTATGAAAATTTGGGGAGGAAACATTATTTTGGGGAGGAGGACTGTATTTTTTATTTCTGAATTTGCTGAGTTATGTGATGATTATGTAATTTATTTTCATGTTGTGGATAAATTTAAATTTTGTTGAATATTATATGCTTATATGATGATTAATGAATTACTTATGTGTCGAAAGAAATTTTATGTTTAATTGTATCAATTTTTTTAGGCTTTGTTAGTTTATGGTTCCTACACATTTGGGCTCTTGGGAGAGATACCTAGCATAATGACCATCTTCTTGAACTCATTGGTGTACTCCTATACACTTTGCCCCTATCTCTGCCTGAAGTAGTTCCACTAGATCCATTGGTCCTCTACATACCTGATATGGTAGAATTGGGACTTGATGAGGGTTTTGAAATCCTCCCACGTAGTTACTGGTGGATCACCCTCTGGCCTAATTTTTTGCGTATGCCTTTCCCACTAGATTAAAGCATGGCCCCCTAACTTCAATATAGCATGAAATCTTCTTCCCTTCATCTATATGGTGAAAAAAAAAAAATTCTAGTTGTTGCAACCGATAATTCACTTTTAATACATCGATCTCACCTTGGTATGAATTTATGTCCACTTTTCCTTCCATATTGAATAAGGACTATGAAGGGTTAATGGAACTCAAACTCGACTTCTCTTTCTCAAGTTATTTCTGTTACTCATTTTCTGCATCTTTGTTATCTCTCGATTTCTTGTCTAATCCGATCTATGAGTTTGAGCCTCCAACTTCTTCGAACGGTCTGAGCTTGATTGCTAGAGTTTCCATGAGGAGGGACATATTGCGAGATATGTCAACAACTTTCTCTAACAACCTCAAAAATATCTCCTCTTCTGGATCTCAAGGGTTGTTATGAACAGACTCGCCAGCCATGGATATGGTTCTATGACTTTCTTCTTAAACTGATTCCTTGATCCCTACAACTTTCCACAAATACCCCAAGAAAACTAGCTCTGATACCAATATGATCTATAATTTCCCTGGATATTCCACTAGAATAGTTCATCACAACATATTGTTGACGGTCGTAAATGACACACCGTCAACTGGAAGGTCAAATCTAGACCGGGGTTCTCTAATTAACCCAAGCCATTTGGAATGAAAAGACCCGACGGGTTTAATGGCTACGTTGGCCAACTAAAGTCTTAAAAATGATAAAAGAAATAAAATAATATAAGGCTATGATACTAAGAATATAATTTTACTAATTACAGATGTTCAAATAGAAGCATAAATATGTACAAATGATTGTAGACAGTCTATATACAACTTGCAAGGTTTACTTGAAATCTTGCGAAATAAATGTTCTTAAAAGAGATAAAGAAAGCACATACATTTTTCTGTTTTCTTTTTGAAAGTTTAAAGATTTAAAACTAATAAATTCTAAACAAAAAAAACTGAAACAACAATACATAAATAGTCAAAGCTAATTCATGCAATCCTCATTTCATTAAAAAATAATTTAACTAAATAACACACATACTAACCTGTAACTAATCAATTAAATTGGGTTTATCTTCCTATGTTGTTTGAGCTCCTAATTGCCCTACATGTAAGGGAAACCTGTGACAGAACAATACTAGTACTTCCAGAATAAATTCCAAGAAGTGTTTGATGTGTTGGAGAAAGAATATAATAGCAGAATGATAACTATAAAAATCTTGTGATCTTATGAATAATCAAAGACTTAGAATGAAAGAAAACTCAATTCAAAGTATTAATATTATCCATCATTTAATATCTAGGATAAATCAATAATAATCAAATGACAAATTGATCACAGATTTAAAATGGAATAACAAATTATGGACAACATCTGAATACTTAACAATATGAAACACCATATGCATGACAAGGCTAAAGCTGCATCAAACATAATAATATCTCAAAAGACTGAGTCAAAATAGGAACACAATGGAATAAGCATCACACAGGTCTAAAGCCAATGGTGAGTTTCTTCCCCATATCATTTCTCAAAATCACATAGCCATACTCTATCCTAGCAAAAGTTGTCTTCACTACTAACAATGATCACTATTTAAACTAGTTTTGGATTAACAAACTCTTATCATGCAAGATAGAGTATAATCCCCCAAAAATAGATTGTTTTACAAAAATAGTTCAACAGGAAACCATTCTTGTAGGAGTTGGTTTATCAAAATTTATTACATAACGGCAAATTTTTATCAAATAAAAAGAAGCTACTGAAATATACAATGCATGATCCAATATGGTTTCTCCATGTAAATAGCACCATAATTATCATTTTCCTATTGATGACAAAAAACGAAATTGATATTTAGAAAATAATGCCAACTAACATTCAGAAATAGACTGGCTACAGAATCGTGAGATTCTATAGCTAGTCTTATATTAACAAAGAAAATCAAACTAAATCTTCTTATTTGACTTTTATAACAGAAAAAAATGAAAGCAAATCAAAACCACTTTTACCATTCTAGAAATTAGACAGTGAAGGGTCGGATAATTCTGAGTTAATTATGGCATTGAAATTGGTTGCATTTTTTATGATCACACGAATGGCTCATTTGGTCCTTTTACTTGCTCGATCTGTGCATGCCTTCAACTCTTGATTTTCACGTTCAAGCATAGAATTGCGAGCAGCCAGATGTTTTAATTGTGCCTGTAAATATGGTATGTCCCTGTAATAGCGTTCTACCGAATCCATACAATTGTCACAATGCACAGGTGATATAGCAGGCTGAGAGTGAGTGTACTCAGCGATGAGTTCTTCAGTATTTCCTATAGATTGTTTTAAATCATGGCCTATGCCATCAAAGCCCTTTTGTGATTTGAGAAACAAAGGTAAATTAGAGACAAAATCGTAATGGAAAGCTTCGCTAAATGTTTCATTTCCAAGAACCTGATTATCCACATATTCTTTGGCTAGGAACTCGTTGATCTCATCATTGAAACCTTGATCATTGACCTCAATCAATGAGATCGAGCTCAAATGATCCTTCTTTCGATTTCTCAGACTCTGGGAGATTAATCGACCTTGTCTTTTGTTTACGAAACCCAGGTCTAAGTTACCCTATTTCTTCTCCTCACGATTTTTCTTAGCAGTATTTCTGTTACTAAAACCCTGATTCGGTTCAATGGAAGGCGCAGGTGAAACCTTCTCTTTTAATAACTCCACTACCTCTTCTAACGACTTCTTGGGTACAAAATTCCAACGAGTGTTTTTACCCAGAGGGATTTTCATATGAACAGAAAATGGTTCGTTAAGCTCACAGCCATTATGTGAATTGAAACCTTGAATTTCGATCACAGGGTTATCAGAATTGGGGTTTAAATTGGAATGTAGAGGCGAGTCAACTCTATTTCCAGGTAAGGAAAAATCGTTTCGACACAAGAATTTTTCCCATGTATCGCCAATTTGGGCTAAATGTGACAGAAGAAAAATTCGTATAAGCCTGTGATGGAAGAGGCAAGACATAGGGTTGAATATTTTCTTGTTATAACGTTTTGACATCTTACACAGGCTCATTAATAAATATAAGGACATGTTTAGCTTAAACCCAAGGAACAACATCAACAGTCGAATATGATACAAAAACACTAAACCATACCTACCCTCGCACTTTATAAACTGTTTCAAAATCAGAATCAAGTCGTGCCATCAAGGTTTCTGAAGGGTAATAGGAATACCTTTAGGGTAGCATGTAGATTTCTGAGAGACCATGAACAAGATCCAAGGCACGTCTTCCAGTTTAGCATTTTTGAACCATTTATCGCCTTCCTATGACAGTCCTGTTTCCTGGGCTATAGAGTCCTTTGCAACCTCCAATTGCAGATCCCCAACTTTGGCTCTAAACCCATCAAACGTTTGAGCAAAGGCATGTGCGACCACCAGGTTATAACCTTCGAATTTTCGGATAAAAATATCCCAACTGTGCGCCTGTAAATCATTTATGGCATCGTTGTCAGCAAGAAGGGATTGACAACCATTATGTTTGATTCGAAACACAGGGGCCATGGTAGCTATCAAATAGACATAGTAGATACCACAAGAGGGAGGCTTCGTCTTCCAATAGACAAATAACAAGGAGAGGTCTGTGAAAACTGAAACAACCTGATACCTACAAACTTGGGCGATTATCATATTTAGCAACTTAAGTTTGGAGTGACCGAAAATCAGAGGACACACAGGCTTAAGAACCATTACGCACAATGAATATTAAACCCCAACCACTATCAGATTCCTATTTAAATAATGAATGAGGATCATTAAATGTACATGATAGTAGGATGAGGTGTATTCGTGGGTACATCAGACATGTACCAAGAGACATGAAAGCGATAAGACTGATAGAGCACAAAAAAAACATATCAATTACTAATCCAAAGTTGTTGCACGATTATGGATATCAAAAATTAAGACCATGCAATCAAACATGGAACTGATCGAGTCATATTCCCCATAATACATAAAAATGTGGCAATATATTACTCAATGAGCTTATAAGACTCAAAAATTAGCAACATATAGGTTCCCTGCAAAGTGTAATCTCTTTGGTAAAATAATAGAAGAAAAACATAGACTGCAGAATGATTACCCAAGCTAAGTTTTTTGTTTGAATTTCATTCTTGCAGTCATGAAATTATAACAAAACAAATGAAAATTTAAACGAAAAACTCATATAAGGAGCTAGCCCAATAAATCTCCTTGAAGTTAATAAGACAGATGATCCGGATTATTTTCGGCACGAAATGAGATCGGAAATATAATAAAGAAATGCACAAAGATATCGCAGATATTCAATAATATAACATAAATCTATCAGAGATGCAACCATAAACACAGATATACAGTAATACACGATTTCTATTAATGAAAGAAATATACAGAGACTGAAAAATACAGAGTGAAAGACTCGCTAGAATGGTGGCATCTTATCTCTGAGAAGAGATGTGACGGCTACTCGCATTTGCAAGAAGATGGTTACAATGAGGCTCTGAAGGCCCTTTTACAATAAACAGGAATGCCAAAAGTCCCGGGCATCCAAAAACCTAACCCTAGGAGATGAAGCGCCAAAAGTCATGTGGGCCCCGTTTGGGTAAGTGAGTACATCAACTTCCCGGGGTCGTAACTTTTGCATACGATCTCCGTTTTAGGCGTGTGATAGCTCGTTGGAAAGGTATCATCGAGGAGATTCATTTTGGGGGCTCAATTGTGCCTTTGGATATCATTGAGAACATTGATCTTGAAAATCCTTCATTTGGACCCTCAAAATGGCCCTAGAAGTTAAAACCTGCTAAAAATAGTAAATTGCCAAAATTGCCAGAAACATGTTTTGGGCCAGTTGGAGAAGGTGGGTGGCAACTGTTATCCACCTAGATCAATCCTCCCTCCTTAGAAGCAATGGTCTCCATTGCATTGAGTTCCCAGGGGAGAGGAGAAAGCGATTGCTGAATGTGAATCTTGGTGATCTGCTTGCCTTTCTGGAGAAGTGGCATTGCTTAGCTTGTTGAAGGCTATCATGAACCTTTGGCTGGAAGGTTTGGACCTTTTTAACCAATCTGGCTATTTTAGATGACCATGTGCAAAAGGAATCTTTGTCCTTTGTTGCAACCTTGTCGACCTGCTTCTGCTGGATAGAAGGTGCTTGGGCCGAAGCTATGGTGGTTGCAGTATCCTTCTGTTCACCTTTTGAACAGATTGTGAAGAAGCTAAATTTTGTAGTATGAGATACTACTTTGCGGAAATGTTTAGGTGGGGTAGTAGTTGGAACTACCTCTGGTATTCTGTAGAGATGACCCCCCAAAGAAACAATGACACTACGAGGTCGAGACTCATAAACAGCATGGTGTCTCCACATATATGGTTGGCCCAAGAGAACATCACATACATCCAATGGGGCAACATCACATAATACCTCATCCTTGAAGGGTTGGATGTCGTATGACAATCAACACTGTTGGCTGACATGAAAATCTCATCCTTGGCGAAGCCATCCAATGTTGTATGGCTGCAGGTGTGGTGTTGTCGATAATCCCAACTGTTTGACGACCTCTGTTGAGATGAGGTTCTTTTGGCTTCTGCTATCAACAAAAAAATGTAGCAGGGTCCCATTCACCCACATCTGTGAATGAAAAAGGCGCTCCCTCTCTTCTGGATCTGTTGGTTCTTCTGGTTGAATTGTTGCGGTTGTGACAATAGCAGTGGGATCTACGTCGATGATCTGTCTTTTACCAGTATTTTCAGAATCAGATTCTGAATTAGGGTTCGGCTCCTTGTCTTTGATCTCGGCCAACAATGACTATTTTGAGTGACATTCATCAGTTTTGTGCCAGGGGATTTTGTGGAAATCACACCATTTTCCGGTGTCCTTCTTTGTCTTCCCGTGACCCTTCTTTTCCTGTGTCTTGGACTAGTTTTTAGGAGACTGTTTGCTAGGGTTGTCTTTGTCATGCTTTGGTTGTTGTGGATTTGCAGACCCGAACTCCCATTTGTTCTGGTGCTTAAATTTCTGCTCAATTTTAACATCATATCGATAAGCAGCACCGAGTGATGAGATGTCCAGAAAATCCATTTAAGTCTGGATGTATCTGTGTAGAGCCCCACGGTATTTTAGAGCCAAATGTCGCTTGGAGTCTTTGATACCTAGCTTGGTGCACAAGGTATGGAAGGTATTGGTGAACTCTGGAACTTCTTGGCCCCTCCCTTCTCACAGTGTGGTCCATCTCATGTACTGGTCCTTATAGTTGCCAACAGGGTAATATTATTCCTTTACCGCATCCACAAAAAAATCCCAAGTGGAATCGACGCCATGTATTCCAAAATCCTCTGTGGAACTCTGCTCCCAGTAGGTTTCCCACCAATTTTTGACATGAGGGAGATCTTTAAGGAGTGCGAAGGTGATCTTTTCTTTGTCGAAAAAATTGTGAACAGAGAAATAACCTTCTAGCAGATTTAACCATTTTTCTAGGGCTTCTGCATCTATATGTCCTTCAAATACAGGAATATAAAAATTAACTTGTACCTTGAAAGGCGAGGTGCCTCCAAAGTGGCCGCTTGATGAAGATGTGCCTGATGCTATCGACGGGTGTTTAAGGATGTGGGCAAAATTCTCCATCATTTTGTCCCTCTATCGCGTGAGAGCTTGCTCAAGCAACAGACTGATAGGATCGTCTGCTCCGTCGTTCTTCTTTTCTTCCACCATTGAGGGGGGTGTGCGAGAGCGATTGTCTTCAAGAGAGACAATCTCAAGACCCAAATTTCTATAATCGGAGCTCGTCGGGGACATGCACTGGAAAAAATGATCAAGAGCAGCCTGCTCTGATACCACTGATCCGGATTATTTTCGGCACGAAATGAGATCGGAGATATAATAAAGAAATGCATAGAGCTATCACAGATATTCAATAATATAACATAAATGTATCATATATGAAACCATAAACATAGATATACAGTAATACACGATTTCTATTAATGAAAGAAATATACAGAGACTGTAAAAATACAGAGTGAAAGACTCGCTAGAATGGTTGCAGCTTATCTCTGAGAAGAGATGTGACGGCTACTCGCATTCACAAGAAGATGGTTACAATGAGGCTATGAAGGCCTTTTTACAATAAACAGGAATTCCAAAAGTCCCAGGCATCCAAAAACCTAACCCTAGGAGATGAAGCGCCAAAAGTCATGTGGGCCCCGTTTGGGTAAGTGAGTACATCAACTTCCCGGGGTCATAAATTTTGCATACGAACTCCGTTTTAGGCGTGTGACAGCTCGTTGGAAAGGTATCGTCGAGGAGATTCATTTTGGGGGCTCAATTGTGCCTTCAACTATATTTTAAAACCTCAATCTCAAAAAACCTTTATTTGGACCCTCAAAATGGCCCCGGAAGTTAAAACCTGCTAAAAATAGTAAATTGCCAAAATTGCCAGAAACATGTTTTGGGCCAGTTGGAGAAGGTGGGTGGCCACCGTTATCCACCTGGATCAATCCTCCCTCCTAGAAAGCAATGGTATCCATTGCGTTGAGTTCTCGAGGGAGAGGGGAAAGCGATTGTTGAATATGAATCTTGGTGATCTGCTTGCCTTGCTGGAGAAGTGGCGTTGCTTAGATTGTTGAAGGCTATCATGAACCTTTGGCTGGAAGGTTTGGACCTTTTTAACCAATCTAGTTGTTTTAGATGACTGTGTGCAAAAGGAATCTTTGTGCTTTGTTGCAACCTTGTCGACCTACTTCTGTTGGATAGAAGGTGCTTGGGCCGAAGCTATGGTGGTTGCAGTATCCTTCTGTTCACCTTTTGAGCAGATTGTGAAGAAGATAAATTTTGTAGTATGAGATACTACTTTGCAGCAATGTTTAGGTGGGGTAGTAGTTGGAACTACCTCTGGTATTCTGTAGAGATGACCCCCCAAAGTAAGAATGACACTACGAGGTCGAGACTCATAAACAGCATGGCGTCTCCACATATAAGGTTGGCCCAAGAGAACATCACATACATCCAATGGGGAAACATCACATAATACCTCATCCTTGAAGGGTTGGATGCCGTATGACAATCGACACTGTTGGCTGACACGACGATCTCGTCCTTGGTGAAGCCATCCAATGTTGTATGGTTGCGGGTGTGGTGTTGTCGATAATCCCGACTATTTGACCACCTCTGTTGAGATGAGGCTCTTTTGGCTTCTGCTATCAACAATAAAATGTAGCAAGGTCCCATTCACCCACATCTATGAATGAAAAAGGCACTCCCCCTCTTCTGGATCTGTTGGTTCTTCTGGTTGAATTGCTGCGATTTCGACAATAACAATGGGGTATGTGTCGATGATCTGTCTTTTACCAGTATTTTCAGAATCAGATTCAGAATCAGGGTTCGGCTCCTTGTCTTTGATATCAGCCACCAATGACTATTTTGAGCGACATTCATCGGTGTTGTGCCAGGGGATTTTGTGGAAATCACACCATTTTCCGGTGTCCTTCTTTGTCTTCCCGTGACCCTTCTTTTCCTGTGTCTTGGACTAGTTTTCGGGAGACTGTTTGTTGGGGTTGTCTTTGTTATGCTTTGGTTGTTGTGGATTTGCAAGCCTAAACTCCCATTTGTTCTGGTGCTTAAATTTATGCTCAATTTTAACAGCATATCGATAAGCAGCACCGAGTGATGAGATGTCCAGAAAATCCATTTCAGTCTAGATGTATCTGTGTAGAGCCCCATGGTATTTTAGAACCAAATGTCGGTTGGAGTCTTTGATACCTAGCTTGGTGCGCAAGGTATGGAAGGTATTGGTGAACTCCGGAACTGCTTGGCCCCTCTCTTGTCGCAGTGTGGTCCATCTCATGTACTAGTCCTCATAGTTGCCAACAGGGTAATATTGTTCCTTTACCGCATCCACAAAAAAATCCCAAGTGGGATCGGCCCTATATATTCCAGAATCCTCTGTGGAACTCTTCTCCCAGTAAGTTTCCCACCAATGTTTGACATGAGGGAGAGCTTTAAGGAGTGCGTAGGTGATCTTTTCTTTGTCAGAAAAATTGTGAACAGAGAAATAACCTTCTAGCAGATTTAACCATTTTTCTAGGGCTTCTGCATCTATCTGTCCTTCAAATACAGGAATATCAAAATTAACTTGTACCTTGAAAGGTGAGGTGCCTCCAAAGTGGTCGCTTGATGAAGATTCGGCTAATGCTATCGGCAGGCGTTTAAGGATGTGGGCAAAATTCTCCATCATTCCGTCCCTCTGTCACATGAGAGCTTGCTTAAGCAACAGACTGATAGGATCGTCTGCTCCGTCGTTCTTCTTTTCTTCCACCATTGAGGGTTTCTTGGGTGTGTTAGACCGATTGTATTCAAGAGAGACAAGCTCGAGACCCAAATTTCTATAATCGGACCTCGTCGGGGACATGCACTCTAAAAAATCATCAAGAGCAGCCTGCTCTGATACCACTAATCCGGATTATTTTTGGCACAAAATGAGATCGGAGATATAAAAAAGAAATGCACAGAGATATCGGAGATATTCAATAATATAACATATATCTATCAGAGATGCAACCATAAACACAGATATACAGTAATACACAATTTCTATTAATGAAAGAAATATACAGAGACTGTAAAAATACAGAGTGAAAGACTCGCTAGAATGGTGGCAGCTTATCTCTGAGAAGAGATGTGACAGCTACTCGCATTCGCAAGAAGATGGTTACAATGAGGCTATGAAGGCCTTTTTACAATAAATAGGAATGCCAAAAGTCCCGGGCATCCAAAAACCTAACCCTAGGAGATGAAGCACCAAAAGGCCCCGTTTGGGTAAGTGAGTACATCAACTTCCCGGGGTCGTAACTTTTGCATACAAACTCCATTTTAGGCATGTGATAGCTCGTTGGAAAGGTATTGTCGAGGAGATTCATTTTGAGGGCTCAATTGTGCCTTCAGATATCATTGAGAACCTCAATCTCTAAAAACCTTTATTTGGACCCTCAAAATGGCCCCGGAAGTTAAAACCTGCTAAAAATAGTAAATTGCCAAAATTGCCAGAAACATGTTTTGGGCCAGTTGGAGAAGGTGGTTGGCCACCGTTATCCACCTAGATCAATCCTTCCTCCTTAGGAAGCAATGGTCTCCATTGAGTTGAGTTCCCGGGGGAGAGGGGAAAGCGATCGCTGAATCTGAATCTTGGTGATCTACTTACCTTGCTGGAGAAGTGGCGTTGCTTAGCTTGTTGAAGGCTATCATGAACCTTTGACTGGAAGGTTTGGACCTTTTTAACCAATCTGGCTATTTTAGATGACTGTGTGCAAAAGGAATCTTTGTGCTTTGTTGCAACATTGTCCACCTGCTTCTGTTGGATAGAAGGTGCTTGGGCCGAAGCTATGGTGGTTGCAGTATCCTTCTGTTCACCTTTTGAACAGATTGTGAAGAAGCCAAATTTTGTAGCATGAGATACTTCTTTGTGGCAATGTTTAGGTGGGGTAGTAGTTGGAACTACCTCTGGTATTTTGTAGAGATGAGCCCCCAAAGTAACAATGACACTACGAGGTCGAGACTCGTAAACAGTATGGTGTGTCCACATATATGGTTGGCCCAAGAGAACATCACATACATCCAATGGGGAAACATCACATAATACCTCATCCTTGAAGGGTTGGATGCCGTATGACAATCAACACTATTGGCTGAAACAAAGGTCTCATCCTTGGCGAAGCCATCCAATGTTGTATGGCTGCGGGTGTGGTGTTGCTGATAATCCCAACTGTTTGATGACCTCTGTTGAGATGAGGTTCTTTTGGCTTCTGCTATCAAAAATAAAATGTAGCGGGGTCCCATTCACCCACATCTGTGAATGAAAAAGGTGCTCCCCCTCTTCTGGATCTATTGGTTCTTCTGGTTGAATTGCTGCGGTTACGACAATAGGAGTGGGGTCTGCGTCGATGATCTGACTGTTACCAGTATTTTCAGAATCATATTCTGAATCAGGGTTCAGCTCCTTGTCTTTGATCTCGGCCACCAATGACTATTTTGAGCGACATACATCGGTTTTGGGCCAGGGGATTTTGTGGAAATCACACCATTTTCTGGTGTCCTTCTGTATCTTCCCGTGACCCTTCTTTTCCTGTGTCTTGGACTAGTTTTCGGGAGACTGTTTGTTGGGGTTGTCTTTGTCATGCTTTGGTTGTTGTGGATTTGTAGACCCGAACTCCCATTTGTTTTGGTGCTTAAATTTCTGCTCAATTTTAACAGCATATCGATAAGCAGTACCGAGTGATGAGATGTCCAGAAAATCCATTTCAGTCCGGATGTATTTGTGTAGAGCCCCACGGTATTTTAGAACCAAATGTCGCTCGGAGTCTTTGATACCTAGCTTGGTGCGCAAGGTATGGAAGGTATTAGTGAACTTCGAAACTGCTTGGCCCCTCTCTTGTCGCATTGTGGTCCATCTCATGTACTGGTCCTCATACTTGCCAACAGGATAATATTGTTCCTTTACCGCATCCACAAAAAAATCCCAAGTGGGATCGGCCCCATATATTCCAGAATCCTCTGTG
>ML785633.1:545489-561215 GCA_009831015.1 Picea engelmannii | reverse complement strand
AGTGCGAAGGTGATCTTTTCTTTGTCGAAAAAATTGTGAACAGAGAAATAACCTTCTAGCAGATTTAACCATTTTTCTAGGGCTTCTGCATCTATCTGTCCTTCAAATACAGGAATATCAAAATTAACTTGTACCTTGAAAGGCAAGGTACCTCCAAAGTGGTTGCTTGATGAAGATGCGCCTGATGCTATCGGCGGGAGTTTAAGGATGTGGGAAAAATTCTCCATCATTTCGTCCCTCTGTCGCGTGAGAGCTTGCTCAAGCAACAGACTGATAGGATCGTTTTCTCTGTCGTTCTTCTTTTCTTCCGCCATTGAGGGGTTCTTGGGTGCTCTAGAGTGATTGTATTCAAGAGAGACAAGCTTGAGACCCAAATTTCTATAATCAGATCTCGTCGGGGACATGCACTGGAAAAAACGATCAAGAGCAGCCTGCTCTGATACCACTGATCGGGATTATTTTCGGCACGAAATGAGATTGGAGATATAATAAAGAAATGCACGGCGATATCGCAAATATTCAATAATATAACATAAATGTATCAGAGATGCAACCATAAACACAGATATACAGTAATACACGATTTCTATTAATGAAAGAAATATACAGAGACTGTAAAAATACAGAGTGAAAGACTCGCTAGAATGGTGGCAGCTTATCTCTGAGAAGAGATGTGACAGCTACTCGCTTTCGCAAGAAGATGGTTACAATGAGGCTATGAAGGCCTTTTTACAATAAACAGGAATGAAAAAAGTCTCGGGCATCCAAAAACCTAACCCTAGGATATGAAGTGCCAAAAGTCATGTGGGCCCCATTTGGGTAAGTGAGTACATCAACTTCCCGGGGTCGTAACTTTTGCATACAAACTCCATTTTAGGCCTGTGATAGCTCGTTGGAAAGGTATTGTCGAAGAGATTCATTTTGGGGGATCAATTGCGCCTTCAGATATCATTGAGAACCTCAATCTCTAAAAACTTTTATTTGGATCCTCAAAATGGCCCCGGAAGTTAAAACCTGCTAAAAATAGTAAATTGCCAAAATTGCCAGAAACATGTTTTGGGCCAGTTGGAGAAGGTGGGTGGCCACCGTTATCGACCTGGATCAATCCTCCCTCCCTAGAAAGAAATGGTCTCCATTGAGTTGAGTTCCCGGGGGAAAGGGGAAAGCGATCGCTGAATCTGAATCTTGGTGATCTACTTACCTTGCTGGAGAAGTGGCGTTGCTTAGCTTGTTGAAGGCTATCATGAACCTTTGGCTGGAAGGTTTGGACCTTTTTAACCAATCTGGCTATTTTAGATGACTGTGTGAAAAAGGAATCTTTGTGATTTGTTGCAACCTTATCGACCTGCTTCTTTTCGATAGAAGGTGCTTGGGCCGAAGCTATGGTGGTTGCAGTATCCTTCTATTCACCTTTTGAACAAATTGTGAAGAAGCCAAATTTTGTAGTATGAGATACTTCTTTGCGGCAATGTTTAGGTGGGGTAGTAGTTGGAACTACCTCTGGTATTCTATAGAGATGACCCCCCAAAGTAACAATGACACTACGAGGTCGAGACTCATAAACAGCATGGCGTGTCCACATATATGGTTGGCCCAAGAGAACATCACATACATCCAATGGGGCAACATCACATAATACCTCATCCTAGAAGGGTTGGATGCTGTATGAAAATCGACACTGTTGGCTGAAATGAAGGTCTCGTCCTTGGCGAAGCCATCCAATGTTGTATGGTTGCGGGTGTGGTGTTGCCGATAATCCCAACTGTTTGACGACCTCTGTTGAGATGAGGTTCTTTTGGCTTTCGCTATCAAAAATAAAATGTAGCGGGGTCCCATTCACCCACATCTATGAATGAAAAAGGTGCTCCCCCTCTTCTGGATTTGTTGGTTATTCTGGTTGAATTGTCGCAGTTGCGACAATAGCAGTGGGGTCTGCGTCGATGATCTGACTTTTACCAGTATTTTCAGAATCAGATTTTGAATCGGGGTTCGGCTCCTTGCCTTTGATATCGGCCACCAATGACTATTTTGAGCGACATTCATCGGTGTTGTGCCAGGGGATTTTGTGGAAATCACACCATTTTCCGGTGTCCTTCTTTGTCTTCCCATGACCCTTCTTTTCCTGTGTCTTGGACTAGTTTTTGGGAGACTGTTTGTTGGGGTTGTCTTTGTCATGCTTTGGTTGTTGTGGATTTGCAGACTCGAACTCCCATTTGTTCTGGTGCTTAAATTTCTGCTCAATTTTAACAGCATATCGATAAGCAGTACCGAGTGATGAGATGTCCAGAAAATCCATTTCAGTCTGGATGTATCTGTGTAGAGCCCCACGGTATTTTAGAACCAAATTTCGTTCGGAGTCTTTGATAGCTAGCTTGGTGCGCAAGTTATGGAAGGTATTAGTGAACTTTGGAACTTCTTGGCCCCTCTCTTGTCACATTGTGGTCCATCTCATGTACTGGTCCTCATAGTTGCCAACAGGGTAATATTGTTCCTTTACCGCATCCACAAAAAAATCCCAAGTTGGATCGGCCCCATAGATTCCAGAATCCTCTGTGGAACTCTGCTCCCAGTAATTTTCCCACCAATGTTTGACATGAGGGAGAGCTTTAAGGAGTGCGAAGGTGATCTTTTCTTTGTCGGAAAAATTGTGAACAGAGAAATAACCTTCTAGCAGATTTAACCATTTTTCTAGGGCTTCTGCGTCTATCTGTCCTTCAAATACAGGAATATCAAAATTAACTTGTACCTTGAAAGGCGAGGTGCCTCCAAAGTGGTCACTTGATGAAGATGCGCCTGATGCTATCGACGGGCGTTTAAGGATGTGGGCAAAATTCTCCATCATTTCATCCCTCTGTCGCGTGAGAGCTTGCTCGAGCAACAGACTGATAGGAGCGTCTGCTCTGTCGTTCTTCTTTTCTTCCTCCATTGAGGGTTTCTTGGGTGTGCGAGAGCGATTGTCTTCAATAGAGACAAGATTGAGACCCAAATTTCTATAATCGGACCTCGTCGGGGACATGCACTGGAAAAAATAATCAAGAGCAGCCTGCTTTGATACCACTGATCCGGATTATTTTCGGCACGAAATGAGATCGGAGATATAATAAAGAAATGTACAAAGATATCGCAGATATTCAATAATATAACATAAATGTATCAGAGATGCAACCATAAACATAGATATACAGTAATACACGATTTCTATTAATGAAAGAAATATACAGAGACTGTAAAAATACAGAGTGAAAGACTCGCTAGAATGGTGGCAGCTTATCTCTGAGAAGAGATGTGATGGCTACTCGCATTCGCAAGAAGATGGTTACAATGAGGCTATGAAGGCCTTTTTACAATAAACAAGATTGCCAAAATTCCCGGGCATCCAAAAACCTAACCCTAGGAGATGAAGTGCTAAAAGTCATGTGGGCCCCGTTTGGGTAAGTGAGTACATCAACTTCCCGGGGTCGTAACTTTTGCATACGAACTCCGTTTTAGGCGTGTGACAGCTCGTCTGAAAGGTATCATCGAGGAGATTCATTTTGGGGGCTCAATTGTGCCTTCATCTATCATTGAGAACCTCAATCTCGAAAAACATTTATTTGGACCCTCAAAATGGCCCCGGAAGTTAAAACCTGCTAAAAATAGTAAATTGCCAAAATTGCCAGAAACATGTTTTGGGACAGTTGGAGAAGGTGGGTGGCCACCGTTATCCACCTGGATCAATCCTCCCTCCTTAGGAAGCAACCATATCCATTGCGTTGAGTTCCCAGGGGAGACAGGAAAGCGATTGCTGAATCTGAATCTTGGTGATCTGCTTGCCTTGCTGGAGAAGTGGCGTTGCTTAGCTTGTTGAAGGCTATCATGAACCTTTGGCTGGAAGGTTTGGACCTTTTTAACCAATCTGGATATTTTAGATCACTGTGTGCAAAAGGAATCTTTGTGCTTTGTTGCAACCTTGTCGACCTGCTTCTGTTGGATAGAAGGTGCTTGGGCTGAAGCTATGGTGGTTGCAGTATCCTTCTGTTCACCTTTTGAACAGATTGTAAAGAAGCTAAATTTTGTAGTATGAGATACTGCTTTGTGGCAATGTTTAGGAGGGGCAGTAGTTGGAACTACCTCTGGTATTCTGTAGAGATGACCCCCCAAAGTAACAATGACACTACGAGGTCGAGACTCATACACAGCATGGCATATCCACATATATGGTTGGCCCAAGAGAACATCACTTACATCCAATGGGGAAACATCACATAATATCTCATCCTTGAAGGGTTGGATGCCGTATGACAATCGACACTGTTGGCTGACACGAAGATCTCGTCCTTCGCGAAGCCATCCAATGTTGTATGGTTGCGGGTGTGGTGTTGTCGATAATCCCAACTATTTGACGACCTCTGTTGAGATGAGGTTCTTTTGTCTTCCGCTATCAACAATAAAATGTAGCGGGGTCCCATTCACCCACATCTATGAATGAAAAAGGCGCCCCCCCTCTTCTGGATCTGTTGGTTCTTCTGGTTGAATTGCTACGGTTGCAACAATAGCAGTGGGGTCTGCGTTGATGATCTATCTTTTACCAGTATTTTCAGAATCAGATTCTGAATCAGGGTTTAGCTCCTTGTCTTTGATCTCGGCCACCAATGACTCTTTTGAGTGACATTCATCGATGTTGTGCCAGGGGATTTTGTGGAAATCACACCATTTTCCGGTGTCTTTCTTTGTCTTCCTGTGACCCTTCTTTTCCTGTGTCTTGGACTAGTTTTCCGGAGACTGTTTGTTGGGGTTGTCTTTGTCATGCTTTGGTTGTTGTGGATTTGCAGACCCGAACTCCCGTTTGTTCTGGTGCTTAAATTTCTGCTCAATTTTAACAACATATCGATAAGCAACACCGAGTGATGAGATGTCCAAAAAATCCATTTCAGTCCGGATGTATCTATGTAGAGCCCCACGGTATTTTAGAACCAAAAGTCGCTCAGAGTCTTTGATACCTAGCTTGGTGCACAAGGTATGGAAGGTATTGGTGAACTCCGGAACTGCTTGGCCCCTCTCTTGTCGCAGTGTGGTTCATCTCTAGTACTGGTCCTCATAGTTGCCAACATGGTAATATTGTTCCTTTACCGCACCCACAAAAAAATCCCAAGTGGGATCGGCCCCATATATTCCAGAATCCTCTGTGGAACTCTGCTCCCAGTAAGTTTCCCACCAATGTTTGACATGAGGGAGAGCTTTAAGGAGTGCGTAGGTGATCTTTTCTTTGTCAGAAAAATTGTGAACAGAGAAATAACCTTCTAGCAGATTTAACCATTTTTCTAGGGCTTTTGCATCTATCTGTCCTTCAAATACAGGAATATAAAAATTAACTTGTACCTTGAAAGGTGAGGTGCCTCCAAAGTGGTTGCTTGATGAAGATGCGAATGATGCTATAGGCAGGCGTTTAAGGATGTCGGAAAAATTCTCCATCATTTCGTCCCTCGGTCGCGTGAGAGCTTGCTTAAGCAACAGACTGATAAGATCGTCTGCTCCGTCGTTCTTCTTTTCTTCCACCATTGAGGGTTTCTTGGGTGTGCGAGAGTGATTGTATTCAAGAGAGACAAGCTCGATACCCAACTTTCTATAATCGGACCTCATCGGGGACATGCAATTGAAAAAATGATCAAGAGCAGCCTGCTCTGATACCACTGATTCGGATTATTTTCGGCCCGAAATGAGATCGGAGATATAATAAAGAAATGCACAGAGATATCGCAGATATTCAATAATATAACATAAATGTATCAGAGATGCAACCATAAACACAGATATACAGTAATACACTATTTCTATTAATGAAAGAAATATACAGAGACTGTAAAAATACAGAGTGAAAGACTCGCTAGAATGGTGGCATCATATCTCTGAGAAGAGATGTGACAGCTACTTGCATTCAGAAGAACATGGTTACAATGAGGCTATGAAGGCCTTTTTACAATAAACAGGAATGCCAAAAGTCCTGGGCATCCAAAAACCTAACCCTAGGAGATGAAGCACCAAATGTCATGTGGGCCCCGTTTGGGTAAGTGAGTACATCAACTTCCCGGGGTCGTAACTTTTGCATACGAACTCCGTTTTAGGCGTGTGAGAGCTCGTTGGAAAGGTATTGTTGAGGGATTCATTTTGGGGGCTCAATTATTCCTTTGGATATCATTGAGAACCTCAATCTCTAAAAACATTTATTTGGACCCTCAAAATGGCCCCGGAAGTTAAAACCTGCTAAAAATAGTAAATTGCCAAAATTGCCAGAAACATGTTTTGGGATAGCTGGAGAAGGTGGGTGGCCACTGTTATCCACCTGGATCAATCCTCCCTCCTTAGGAAGAAATGGTCTCCATTGAGTTGAGTTCCCGAGGGAGAGGGGAAAGCGATTGCTGAATCTGAATCTTGGTGGTCTGCTTACCTTGCTGGAGAAGTGGTGTTGCTTAGCTTGTTGAAGGCTATCATGAACCTTTGGCTTGAAGGTTTGGACCTTTTTAACCAATCTGGCTATTTTAGATGACTGTGTGCAAAAGGAATATTTGTGCTTTGATGCAAACTTGTCGACCTACTTCTGTTGGATTGAAGGTGGTTGGGCCGAAACTATGGTGGTTGTAGTATCCTTCTGTTCACCTTTTGAACAGATTGTGAAGAAGCCAAATTTTGTAGTATGAGATACTTTTTTGCGGCAATGTTTAGGTGGGGCAGTAGTTGGAACTACCTCTGGTATTCTGTAGACTCATAAACAATGACAATGACCCCAAAGTAACAATGACACTATGAGGTCGAGACTCATAAACAGCATGGCGTCTCCACATATATGGTTGGCCGAAGAGAACATCACATACATCCAATGGGGAAACATCACATAATACCTCATCCTTGAAGGGTTGGATGCCGTATGACAATCGACACTATTGGATGACACGAAGATCTCTTCCTTGGCGAAGCCATCCAATGTTGTATGGTTGCGGGTGTGGTGTTGTCGATAATCCCAACTATTTGACCACCTCTATTGAGATGAGGTTCTTTTGGCTTCCGCTATCAACAATAAAATGTAGCGAGGTCCCATTCACCCACATCTGTGAATGAAAAAGGTGCTCCCCCTCTTCTGGATCTGTTGGCTCTTCTGGTTGAATTGCTGTGATTGCGACAATAGCAGTGGGGTCTGTGTCGATGATCTGTCTTTTACCAGTATTTTCAGAATTAGATTCTGAATCAGGGTTTAGCTCCTTGTCTTTGAGCTCGGCCACCAATGACTCTTTTGAGTGACATTCATCGATGTTGTGCCAGGGGATTTTTTTGAAATCACACCATTTTCCGGTGTCCTTCTTTGTCTTCCCGTGACCCTTCTTTTCCTGTGTCTTGGACTAGTTTTCGGGAGACTGTTTGTTGGGGTTGTCTTTGTCATGCTTTGGCTGTTGTGGATTTGCAGACCTGAACTCCCGTTTGTTCTAGTGCTTAAATTTCTGCTCAATTTTAACAGCATATCGATAAGCAACACCGAGTGATGAGATGTCCAAAAAATCCATTTCAGTCCGGATGTATCTATGTAGAGCCCCACGGTATTTTAGAACCAAAAGTCGCTCGGAGTCTTTGATACCTAGCTTGGTGCACAAGGTATGGAAGGTATTGGTGAACTCTGGAACTGCTTGGCCCCTCTCTTGTCGCAGTGTGGTCCATCTCTAGTACTGGTCCTCATAGTTGCCAACAGGGTAATATTGTTCCTTTACCGCACCCACAAAAAAATCCCAAGTGGGATCGGCCCCATATATTCCAGAATCCTCTGTGGAACTCTGCTCCCAGTAAGTTTCCCACCAATGTTTGACATGAGGGAGAGATTTAAGGAGTGCGTAGGTGATCTTTTCTTTGTCAGAAAAATTGTGAACAGAGAAATAACCTTCTAGCAGATTTAACCATTTTTCTAGGGCTTCTGCATCTATCTGTCCTTCAAATACAGGAATATCAAAATTAACTTGTACCTTGAAAGGCCAGGTGCCTCCAAAGTGGTCGCATGATGAAGATGCGCCTGATGCTATCGGCCGGTGTTTAAGGATGTGGGAAAAATTCTCCATCATTTCGTCCCTCTGTCGCGTGAGAGCTTGCTCAAGCAACAGACTGATAGGATCGTCTTCTCCGTTATTCTTCTTTTCTTCTGCCATTGAGTATTTCTTGGGTGTGCAAGAGCGATTGTCTTCAAGAGAGACAAGCTAGAGACCCAAATTTCTATAATCGGACCTCGTCGGGGACATGCACTGGAAAAAATGATCAAGAGCAGGCTTCTCTGATACCACTGATCCGGATTATTTTCGGCACAAAATGAGATCGGATATATAATAAAGAAATGCACAGAGATATCGCAGATATTCAATAATATAACATAAATGTATCAGAGATGCAACCATAAACACAGATATACAGTAATACAAGATTTCTATTAATGAAATAAATATACAGAGACTGTAAAAATACAGAGCGAAAGACTCGCTAGAATAGTGGCAGCTTATCTCTGAGAAGAGCTGTGACGGCTACTTGCATTCACAAGAAGATGGTTACAATGAGGCTCTGAAGGACTTTTTACAATAAATAGGAATGCCAAAAGTCTAGGGCATCCAAAAACCTAACCCTAGGAGAAGAAGCGCCAAAAGTCATGTGGGCCCCATTTGCGTAAGTGAGTACATCAACTTCCCGGGGTCGTAACTTTTGCATACCATCTCCGTTTTAGGCGTGTGATAGCTCGTTGGAAAGGTATCATCGAGGAGATTAATTTTGGGGGATCAATTGTGCCTTTGACTATCATTGAGAACCTTGATCTTGAAAAACCTTCATTTGGACCCTCAAAATCGCCCCGAAAGTTAAAACCTTCTAAAAATAGTAAATTGCCAAAATTGCCAGAAACATGTTTTGGGCCAGTTGGAGAAGGTGGGTGGCCACTGTTATCCACCTGGATCAATCCTCCCTCATTAGGAAGCAATTTTCTCCATTGTGTTGAGTTCTCGGGGGAGAGGCGAAAGCAATTGTTGAATCTGAATCTTGGTGATCTGCTTGCCTTGCTGGAGAAGTGGCGTTGCTTAGTTTGTTGAAGGCTATCATGAACCTTTGGCTGGAAGGTTTGGACATTTTTAACCAATTTGGCTATTTTAGATAACTATGTGCAAACGGAATATTTGTGCTTTGTTGCAACCTTGTTGACATGCTTCTGTTGGATGGAAGGTGCTTGGGCCGAAGCTATGGTGGTTGCAGTATCCTTCTGTTCACCTTTTGAACAGATTGTGAAGAAGCTAAATTTTGTAGTATGAGATACTACTTTGCGGCAATGTTTAGGTGGGGCAGTAGTTGGAACTACCTCTGGTATTCTGTAGAGATGACCCCCCAAAGTAACAATGAGACTAGGAGGTCGAGACTCATAAACAACATGGCATCTCCACATATATGGTTGGCCCAAGAGAACATCACATACATCCAATGGGGCAACATCACATAATACCTCATCCTTGACGGGTTGGATGACGTATGAAAATCGACACTGTTGGCTGACACGAAGATCTCATCCTTGGCGAAGCCATCCATTGTTGTATGGCTGCGGGTGTGGTGTTGTCGATAATCCCAACTGTTTGACGACCTTTGTTGAGATGAGGTTCTTTTGGCTTCCGCTATCAACAATAAAATGTAGTGGGGTCCAATTCACCCACATCTGTGATTCAAAAAGGTGTTCCCCCTCTTCTGGATCTGTTGGTTCTTCTGGTTGAATTGTTACGGTTGCGACAATAGCAGTGGGGTCTGCGTCGATGATCTGTCTTTTACCAGTATTTTCAGAATCATATTCTGAATCATGGTTCGGCTCCTTGTCTTTGATCTCGGCCACCAATGACTGTTTTGAGTGACATTCATCGGTGTTGTGCCAGGGGATTTTGTGGAAATCACACCATTTTCCGGTGTCCTTCTTTGTCTTCCCGTGACCTTTCTTTTCCTGTGTCTTGGACTAGTTTTCGGGAGACTGTTTGCTGGGGTTGTCTTTGTCATGCTTTGGTTGTTGTGGATTTGCAGACCTGAACTCCCATTTGTTCTGGTGCTTAAATTTCTGCTCAATTTTAACAGCATATCGATAAGCAGCACCGAGTGATGAGATGTCCAGAAAATCCATTTCAGTCTTGATGTATCTGTGTAGAGCCCCACGGTATTTTAGAACCAAATGTTGCTCAGAGTCTTTGATACCTAGCTTGGTGTGCAAGGTAAGGAAGGTATTGGTGAACTCCGAAACTTCTTGGCCCCTCTCTTGTCGCAGTGTGGTCCATCTCATGTACTGGTCGTCATAGTTGCCAACATGGTAATATTGTTCCTTTACCGCATCCACAAAAAAATCCCAAGTGGGATCAGCCCCATATATTCCAGAATCCTCTGTGGAACTCTGCTCCCAGTAAGTTTCCCACCAATTTTTGACATGAGGGAGAGCTTTAAGGAGTGCAAAGGTGATATTTTCTTTGTCGGAAAAATTATGAACAGAGAAATAACCTTCTAGCAGATTTAACCATTTTTCTAGAGCTTCTGCATCTATCTATCCTTCAAATACAGGAATATCAAAATAAACTTGTACCTTGAAAGGTGAGGTGCCTCCAAAGTGGTTGCTTGATGAAGATGCGCCTGATGCTATCGGCAAGCGTTTAAGGATTTGGGAAAAATTCTCCATCATTTCATCCCTCTGTCGCGTGAGAGCTTGCTCAAGCAACAGACTGATAGGATCGTCTGCTCCGTCGTTCTTCTTTTCTTCCGCCATTGAGGGTTTCTTGGGTGTGCGAGAGCGATTGTCTTCAAGAGAGACAATCTCGAGACCCAACTTTCTATAATCGGACCTCGTTTGTGACATGCACTGGAAAAAACGATCAAGAGCAGCTTGCTCTGATACCACTAATCTGGATTATTTTCGGCTCAAAATGAGATCGGAGATATAATAAAGAAATGCACAGAGATATCACAGATATTCAATAATATAACATAAATGTATCAGAGATGAAACCATAAACACATATATACATTAATACATGATTTCTATTAATGAAAGAAATATACAGAGACTGTAAAAATACAGAGTGAAAGACTCGCTAAAATGGTGGCAGCTTATCTCTGAGAAGAGATGTGATGGCTACTCGAATTTTCAAGAAGATGGTTACAATGAGGCTCTGAAGGACTTTTTACAATAAACAGGAATGCCAAAAGTCCCGGGCATCCAAAAAATTAACCCTAGGAGATGAAGCGCCAAAAGTCATGTGGGCCCCGTTTGGGTAAGTGAGTACATCAACTTCCCAAGGTCGTAACTTTTGCATACGATATCCGTTTTAGGTGTGTGATAGCTCGTTGGAAAGGTATCATCGAGGAGATTGATTTTCATGGTTCAATTGTGCCTTCAGATATCATTGAGAATCTTTATCTCGAAAAACCTTCATTTGGACCCTCACAATGGCCCCGAAAGTTAAAACCTGCTAAAAATAGTAAATTTCCAAAATTGCCAAAAACATGTTTTGGGCCAGTTGGAGAAGGTGAGTGGCCGCCATTATCCACCTAGATCGATCCTCCCTCCTTAGGAAGCAATGGTCTCCATTGCGTTGAGTTCCCGGGGGAGAGGGGAAAGCGATTGCTGAATCGAAATCTTGGTGATCTGCGTGCCTTACTGGAGAAGTGGCGTTGCTTAGCTTGTTGAAGGCTATCATGAACCTTTGGCTGGAAGGTTCAGAACTTTTTAACCAATCTGGCTATTTTAGATCACTGTGTGCAAAAGGAATCTTTGTGCTTTGTTGCAACCTTGTCGACCTGCTTCTGTTGGATAGAAGGTGCTTGGGCTGAAGCTATGGTGGTTGCAGTATCCTTCTGTTCACCTTTTGAACAGATTGTGAAGAAGCTAAATTTTGTAGTATGAGATACTACTTTGCGGCAATGTTTAGGTGGGGCAGTAGTTGGAACTACCTCTGGTATTCTGTAGAGATGACCCTCGAAAGTAACAATGACACTACGAGGTCGAGACTCATAAATAGCATGGCGTGTCCACATATATGGTTGGCCCAAGAGAACATCACATACATCCAATGGAGCAACATCACATAATACCTCAGCCTTGAAGGGTTGGATGCCGTATGACAATCGACAATGTTGGCTGACACGAAGATCTCATCCTTGGCGAAGCCATCCAATCTTGTATGGCTGCGGGTGTGGTGTTGTCGATAATCCCAACTGTTTGACGACCTCTGTTGAGATGAGGTTCTTTTGGCTTCCGCTATCAACAATAAAATGTAGCGAGGTCCCATTCACCCGTATCTGTGAATGAAAAAGGCGCTACCCTTCTTCTGGATCTGTTGGTTCTTCTGGTTGAATTGTTGCGGTTGCGACAATAGCCATGGGGTCTGCATCGACGATCTGTCTTTTTCCAGTATTTTCAAAATCAGATTCTGAATCAGGGTTCGACTCCTTGTCTTTGATCTCAGTCACCAATGACTGTTTTGAGAGACATTCATCGCTGTTGTGCCAGGGGATTTTTTGGAAATCACACCATTTTCCGGTGTCCTTTGTCTTCCCATGACCCTTCTTTTCCTGTGTCTTGGACTAGTTTTCGGGAGATTGTTTGTTGGGGTTGTCTTTGTCATGCTTTGGTTGTTGTGGATTTGAAGACCCAAACTCCTGTTTGTTCTGGTGCTTAAATTTTTGCTCAATTTTAACAACATATCGATAAGCAGCACCGAGTGATGAGATGTCCAGAAAATCCATTTCAGTCTGGATGTATCTGTGGAGAGCCCCACAGTATTTTAGAACCAAATGTCGCTTGGAGTCTCTGATACCTAGCTTGGTATGCAAGGTAAGGAAGGTATTGGTGAACTCCAGAAATTCTTTGCCCCTCTCTTGTTGCAGTGTGGTCCATCTCATGTACTGGTCCTCATAGTTGCCAATAGGGTAATATTGTTCCTTTACCGCATCCACAAAAAAATCCCAAGTGGGATCGACCCCATATATTCCAGAATCCTCTCTGGAACTCTGCTGCCAGTAAGTTTCCCACCAATGTTTGACATGAGGGAGAGCTTTAAGGAGTGCGAAGGTGATCTTTTCTTTGTCGAAAAAATTGTGAACAGAGAAATAACCTTCTAGCAGATTTAACCATTTTTATAGGGCTTCTGCATATATTTGTCCTTCAAATACAGGAATATCAAAATTAACTTGTACGTTGAAAGGCGAGGTGCCTCCAAAGTGGTCACTTGATGAAGATGCGCCTGATGCTATAGGCAGGCATTTAAGGATGTGGGAAAAATTCTCCATCATTTCGTCCCTCTGTCGCGTGAGAGCTTGCTCAAGCAATAGACTGATAGGATCGTCTGCTCTGTTGTTCTTCTTTTCCTCCGTCATTGAGGGGTTCTTGGGTGCGCGAGAGTGATTTTCTTCAAGAGAGACAAGATCGAGACCCAAATTTATATAATCATACCTCGTCGGGGACATGCACTGGAAAAAATGATCAAGAGCAGCCTGCTCTGATACCACTGATCCAGATTATTTTTGGCACGAAATGAGATCGGAGATATAATAAAGAAATGCATAGAGATATCGCAGATATTCAATAATTTAACATAAATGTATCAGAGATGCAACCATAAACATAGATATACAGTAATACACAATTTCTATTAATGAAAGAAATATACAGAGACTGTAAAAATAAAGAGTGAAAGACTCGCTAGAATGATGGTTGCTTATCTCTGAGAAGAGATGTGACGGCTACTCGCATTCGCAAGAAGATGGTTACAATGAGGCTCTGAAGGAATTTTTACAATAAACAAGAATGCCAAAATTTCCTGGCATCCAAAAACCTAACCCTAGGAGATGAAGCGCCAAAAGTGATGTGGGCCCCGTTTGGGTAAGTGAGTACATCAACTTCCCGGGGTCGTAACTTTTGCATACGATCTCCGTTTTAGGCGTGTGATAGCTCGTTTGAAAGGTATCATCGTGGAGATTTATTTTAGGGGATTAATTGTGCCTTCAGTTATCAATGAGAACCTCAGTCTTGAAAAACCTTCATTTGGACCCTCAAAATGGCCCCGAAAGTTAAAACCTGCTAAAAATAGTAAATTGCCAAAATTGCCAGAAACATGTTTTGGACCAGTTAGAGAAGGTGGGTGGCCACTGTTATCCACCTGGATCAATAGAATAGTTTATAAATGTAAGGAGGAGGCAGCTACAGAAAGATTTTATCTCTTTTTGATGACTTTTAATTACGATAAAATTTGACAGAATTGGTGGTTGCCAACAATGGTGACACGCTGGGCGAAGCAGTTATCTCTGCATCACCAGAAAATTTATATCAGGGGAACGAATGAAAATAAATTTGAGAGACAGTTAATGACAGATCAAGCATTTCAACAATAACTCATAACATAACACAGTCATAATTTTGAGTGTATCTATGTCCGAAATTGTAATCCGGTGTATTGTTTAAATCACAAGTGTAGCGATGTTTATACAGGTAACCTTGATACCGTTGACAGGGCCACTACTACCAGAAAACGTCCATAGCCTCAGCAGGGATGTCATTTAACCCACTCTAGTACCTCTATCATGTCCAAGAGTCATCCGTTCATGATAAAAAAATCTTCACACTTGATCAAATTAAAATACATACTTGAGGATATTTTTAAACCCTGGCATTGCTTCGCTACCAGTAGGCCTATTCAGTACCCCAACGAAGTTTCCTTGGTATCATGTGTGCATTTACCTGTTGCAAGCAGATCTGTTCAGTGTCCTGGCAAGTTTACATGCAATCCCCACACATTAGAGTGCTTCCAACTCTCTAAAATTTGTTTATACATTTCCAGAAACTTCATGATATTCAAGAGAGTGGGGTGATACTACAGATCTCATAGTCTCGTAATGAAAAGATTGATCATTTAAGAATCTTTTTTCTATTCTGATGACTTTCATCATGATTTGGACAATTAGATTTCTGTCAAGAAATCATCTCTAAGATGGGGAAGAAAAATTGAGTTTTCCTCATTAAAACAGGGGCAACGTTAGAAGTTTGTTAAGGATAATCACGTCTTCCTATAATTTTAATGAGAAACCAGAAACATTGATTGAACAAAAACTTACTTCTGCTGATCTGATTTTAGCACTCACTGTTCAGTTGCTTGAACTATTATCCACTACTGATAATGAATAAGAATTTTGATTCCCTTCAACAAATGAAATGGTGATACAAACATAATTATTTAGAAAACAAATCAAAATCAAGCAAAATGAAAAGAACTAAAATTAAAAAACAGAAAAGAAAATTAAAAAAAGAATATTTACAAGAGGGTGGATCAGAAATCATCTAGCGAAATATCTCTTGAGAGCCTGTCCATTCACTAGGAAAGTGTCTGGTTGTCCCTCCAAGTTATGCAGACGAAAATAACTAGGACAAAAATTTTCAAAAATTACAAATGGTCTCAACCACAGGTTTTGGAACTTGGTATGTTCCCCTTTACCCTTGTGCGCTTTGTCCCAATTGAGAACAAAATCCCCAACATCAAAATTCCTATTAGAAGATGAGCTTGCATCAAACCAGCTCTTCATAATTTGTTGGTGCTGGTCAATTTTCTGCTTTGCTTGTGTTCTCACCTCTTATAGTTTCAATAAAGCATTTATCCAGTTTTCTAAAGGAGGGCACTCTTCTTTTTGAAATTTCTACGATAATTGCAGAGAAGGAAGTAAGACATG